>BNST01000941.1:0-216123 GCA_019650275.1 Xylocarpus granatum
GTATTAGCGTAAAAGTACGAACGTAGTTTGAAGGCATTGACAAAGAACCTGGGGTGCTTGGGCGACAAGGGCAGGTTCGTAATCGCGTACCGTGAACTCTTTCTTCTTCGCACGAAGGAGAGAAAACCCAGAAGTTTCTTGCCAGGTCACGATCGAAGACGCACAACAAAACCACCTTTGTATTTCTTGCTTCGCAAGTAAGATATTAAACATACATTACTGAATATATATATTTGCTGAAAAAACAAAAAACAAAAGGATAAAAGTATTAGCACAGTTCAGATTTCTTATTATAATAAAAAGCGGTTAAAAGCTTAACGCTAAATTTCTTGGTAGGAAAACTACTCGCTCTCCCTCGCACTACGCAATACAATAAATGCCTTACTCTCGCGCGCGCGGATGGAACGTTTTCTCGAGGGAAAAGAGGCCATTCAACACGAAATGAGGCTTTTTAATTACATTACGGGCAGCTGAAGTTGCATT
Organism: Xylocarpus granatum; assembly: GCA_019650275.1. Taxonomy (NCBI): domain Eukaryota; kingdom Viridiplantae; phylum Streptophyta; class Magnoliopsida; order Sapindales; family Meliaceae; genus Xylocarpus; species Xylocarpus granatum. The sequence continues at coordinate 484 of BNST01000941.1, forward strand.
CAATCAGTTAATAGTCGTCTTGTCTGTCTGCTTGGTAAAATTGACGCTGCAGACAGAGTATGCTCGATAAGAAGGGTATTTTATCTTCAGAAGGAAGACGCAAACAAACCTAATACATTATGCTTATGTTTCTTAACTAGCCAAAGCCAAATCAAACAACCTTACATTAACTCTCTCTCGCTCGATCTCGTCTCTCGTCTCTCTATATATATATATATAGTCAGATTAGAGATAGCAAGAAACGATGGAGAAAAAACTCAAGAAAATTAAAACACAAAAAATCGCTTCAAGTGACGATAGCGAAATCAGTGTGCTGAAACTGAAACTGAACTCAGGTTGGAAAAGCGCTGCAATGCGAGAGACTCTGAGATCGAAGTGTAGAGCAGCGCTTACTGTGCGGAACAGAACAAGTTGAAGGGAACATCTCAATTCTGTGTTGCAGAAATATATTATGACTACTACTTGCTTATATAAACGAGCAAACCGTTGGATTCATCTTTGTTTTGTGTGTGAATTGCGGGAAATTTTTTACATCACGTTTTATTATTATTTTGGCCATACTGCATGGATGTTGCTGTCTTATTATATTTTTGTATATTACATGATATATGATAAGAGTTTTTTAAAAAATATTATATATATATATAGTATAGTATGAAATAGTGCAAATAATTTTAAATTCAACATAACTTCCAATTTGAGAAAATAGAAGAAAATCAAAATTGTAGTTTATTTATTTGTCACTAGCAAATCAAAGTCCCACACAGGGGCTTAGAATACAAACGGTACGCTGCGCTTTGAAGCAGAACAGACGACGCTCTAGTCTGTTTTGACACAGAGTCAAAGCATCTGGATGTTCACAACTAACGGCATGTGCTCAAAGCAAAGCCCCTTCCGGTGTGTTCAAGACAAACCCCTTCTCCATCTAAGCTAGTATCTCCAGTTGCTACAACACAGGAAATTAACTCGGCGGGGCCCATCGCTGCGTTAGGCAAACGGTAATCGGCCTAAGGAGGCCATCTTATATAGTGAAAGAATGCAAATGTTTTGCCCGTACATATTCGTATTCCATACACGATCTCTAATACACCTAAGGGTTCTGGTACAGTAGTAATATTTCATTCAGGATATTACGAGAACAAGTACATAAGGTATGAAAAAGTATAATCATCGTCATTGGAATCACTATGACCCTTTCCTGAAGTGACATTGCGATAAGAATACTCTGATAGCGATTTTGGATTGAAGAAAAGTAGATGGCCAATAGACTACAACTCGTTATGATTCTCTTCGATAAACAGCCAAATATGCTGACACACAACACAACACCCACACCCCAACGACACAAAATGCTGTGAATACAATGGCGGTCCATTAATATGTATATTTGGTAACATCAACCCCCATTTCGCTGAACCGATCTAGGATACGCAAAGATCTGGATCTTTAAACGTTGTTTTCTAAGAAACAATGTCAGAATTTCACATAAATCTCAAAGAGTCTGGTAGGCGACTTAGTGCGTATTTGGACAGTGGTAGATTCCCTTTCAACAAAGACCATATTTGTAAAGGTGACAGACGAATAGAGCAGTCCCGTATTATTGTCTTACGCGCTCAGCATATCGTATCCTTAATACTATTAAGATATGGTGATATCCGGTTCGACATTAATTGATGAGTGGAACTATACTCTGAAGGGCACTTCGAGATAGTATACCTCAGGTGTCAGTAGCGATGTCTATCTCAAGCGCAGACTTTGCCAAATCCACGGCGGCTCCTTGGTTCGTGCAGAGATTCGAGCATGTTCCAGAGTTCCACTTTAATCGCCGCCTATATGTTGCAGTAAAATGAATACGATATGCACCAGTGCAATACTCTTGGTCGTTATTCCAACAAGACTATCCCCCCTCAAAAGGTCAGTGGCTGGCATGTTCCAGAGCTGAAAAATGATTATCTTTGGTGATTAGCTTCTATGTAGAAAGGTACGTGCCCAGTTTATTTATGTATGATAGTTCGTGAAACCCCAGACCACTAGCGATGCCGGTGGCCGTTAGTCATAGTCGTTTTTTTCTTATCGGCCAAATCTTTGTGGCAATGAGGGAGCTAGTATTAATATCAACGGAAGGCATAGTACACGATCTCTTCAACTGCAATCGAACAAAGACCGCAAAGCTGTGCTATACATCACAAAAGAGATACTCAATAAAGCTCACTAGGCACGATTTAAGTTACCTCATACCCCAAACCTTCGTTAACGCCCCACACGGCAATAAGAGGCGGAATCGGTCCTATGGCTTCATCTAATTCAGCTAAGCTCCATTCCTTCATACGCATACTCACCAACTCTGTTCGCACGCCAACCCATTAACATCATTCAACAAAGAATAGAAAGGAAAGGATGGGGACCACGACTCATCACGCAATAACGATGTATTCAGCCTCGAAGAGCCTCCGCCCCAACATGCACCATAGTTAAAGTGCTGTGCGATATTTAGAATATTTAGGAAAGGATGAGGATTCACAAGGAGCGAGTAAACCGAGTGAGATCTAGTTCATTTATACATTATACAACGGACACAGAAGGATTGCCGGCGATGCCAGGATAATACAGCACGCGACAAAGAATCTACAAGGACAACCATACATTACAAGATTTAAAATGTTTACAAGAGAGTTCATGAAGGACATTTCACTTTCCGGTAGTTTTTTCCTATTAACAAAAGGAGAAGACCATTGACACTGAAACTTGGTGTCCCGACAAAGAAGCAGATGACACTTATAGCAACTCTAGAGATAGACACGTTATTTAATCTCGCAGAGCAGTTCATTGCTTCGCCATTAGAGAGTGGATACACACATCACAAGTCAAGGAGACCCTTGGCTGTCCAAACGTATCAGCAATACAGTATTCCCGAGGTGAATGTACACTAAGCATGCTGACATTGTCGTACAGAGGATGACTTGAAAGCCTGGTCGCTCATAAACCGTGGCACCATGATTAAATCGTATGGTTTTTCACTCCGCCTATTTTGAACATTGTCCGCCTTGGAAAGGCGCACGAGCAAGGGCCGGCATGAATGGAGATATGACACAAGATCATAAGGAATAGGCTTAGCCGTAGGTGTTAAACAAATCACCGATAAACAGACAACAAATAATGAAATTAACCAAGAGATAAATTTGACAAATTATCATAGGTAAAAATAGGCACTCTAAAGCATATTCGCACATTACAATGTTAAATCTAAACTCACACCGGAAAACGCACGTCAAACTAACCAGAGACTACACTGCCCGGACAGATTTCAAAAGTACAGCTTTAAAGAACGCAGCCCATAAGAAGAAAAGGAAGATGCCTCAAAAATGCCCATAGGAACACGCATACCCTTAGGAAAACTGCCCTCCTCCGGGCTATTAAAACTCGCGATATACATCGTTGCGGACACAAAATTCTACAATAGTCATCATGAAATCCTGCCAAGTACTTTTAAAACAGGAGAAGGCTAGGCTACCTAGGCCTTGGAAAGTGATTATCACTTTCCATGTAGAATTACCTGTTCCGGCCATTAGCGTCCACGCATGTACAAGCTAGCATTGATCAACAACCAACAAGTACCTGGCTAATAGATGAGAACCTAAACGAAATTAAAACTTGAGACACAAGTTTCCCACATATGGTTCTTTTGTATCTCTTTCTCTTCTTTTCGGCATACAGCGTAACACAGTTCAGCCTAAAATCGCACATTTAATCACAGATGAACATGTTTCAAGATGATGTCTATTATTTCTTCATATCCAAATGGGAAGACAATCTTCATGAGTATATATCCATTGTTTCAAAACTCATGTCAACTTTATCCTTACATTGCCCAGACGCCAAAACATTTTCATGTGCGGATTTGCATTATTATGATTGAATGAAGAACAGACTAAGTTACTCTTCCACCTGTCCATGACCAATAACATACTTGAATCCAGTTTCATGCTACAACACAGGCATCAATCTCCACACAAGCAAACACTTGACACTCTCATAACAAAGACATATTCAATGAATTATCCAAAGTAATATGGCCAAACTAATGCTTGAATGACTTGAATATCTTTGGAGATTTCCATACAAAAACCTTATTTAAAAGGAAATAACTAAATCACAGGGTAATCCACAATGAAATTTTTTTAAAAAAATTCTACAGAATCTACAGTATAACAACACAGGGAAAAACACAGAGATGTTGAAAGCACATTTTCCAGATGAGAAAGAACTAATTTCAGAATGCAACATAAGCCAAATAATAGGAAAAAAGAAAAGACAATTGGGTGTGCATTTGAAAAACAGTGCTCTGCGAGAAAGTGATAAGAAGCACACAACGAATGAGCATTTAAAGACAATCATCAAAATAGTTCAAAAGAGCCGTTGACCTACATGATCCTTACAAGATAAATCCGTTGCAGAACCTCAAACAATTTTGAAGAACCAGCCCTCTTGCAGGAATAATTAAAAAATAAATACATAACCAAAATGGAAACCCACATCTTGCAGGTTTTAAACATTCGTTTTATACTGAGAAAACAAATGATTGGTCCAAGCATAACTGAACAAAAAACACGAATTCAAAAAGGCCAGCACTACAGCACCCACTGAAGCAATGACATTGAAAGAACTAGATTACTTGAACTGCAATGCATAACAAAATGAAAGAAAAATAACCACAATCAAATAAAGAACCACTCACATTGTGAGTAGAAACAGAAAGCACTAGACTTTTACGCAGTTAGTAGTCCAAAATTAAGTATCAACACATATAAACATGCAACAAAAACTAAGAATTGGTGTAGAAGTCATAATACCCAATGTTCATAAGGCTATTTATCTGATCATGTTCATAAGGCTATTTAACTGATCAAAAAGTTGCGGCTGCTGCTGATGCTGTTGCTCCTCCTGCTGTTGCTGTGGCATTGCCACACCAGCTGCTACTGCTGCTGCACTTGAAGGTGCTCCCTTAGCTTCCACAAACCTCCATAGATACCATGAGGCCACTGACCTGTACGGCCTCCATTTCTCACACAACTGGTCCATCTGTGACGGCCTTGGCAACTCCTCCAAATTGTACAGCAACTGAACTCCTTTCCTCACACCGAGATCATTGATAGGCAGAACGTCCGGTCTGTGAAGAGAGAAAATCATGAACATGTGCACAGACCATGACCCGATTCCATTAACCATTGTAAGCATTGTGAAGAGCGATTTATCATCCATATTTACAATCGCCGAATCAGATAATATTCCATTCTGGTATTTTCTAGCGAGATCATGAAGGTAACTGGCTTTGCGCCCGGAAACCCCTATCTGTCGGAGCTGTTGAGGGGTTAAAGCGAGAACTGTTTCGGGAACCACTCCAGCTTCGCCACCACAAAGCGAAATAAAACGCGTGTAGATCGAGGTTCCAGCTTTGAATGCCAGTTGCTGGTAAAGGATGCTTCGAGTTAGGGCTAAAAAGGGAGTCTGAAAAGAATCAAAAGTTGGAGGCGGGTGGCTGTCAATTAACGAAGCTAACAGCGGATCCGCGTTACGAAGCTGGCGAATCGCAATTTCGACTTCACCTTCGGACGACAACGGCCGCGTGATAATTCTGGGAACAATTAGCGCTAGTTGCTGGGGAGTGGTTCTGGATTTTAGGGATTTTGTTGATGCGGTTTTAGACGATTCGGTCTTGGTCGTTACAACTGGTTTAGATGAACTGTTGGGGCCCGTTCCGTTATCGGGAGAGAGTTTCCGGATTTTTCGAGGACGTAACGGGATTTTTGACGGAGGAGACGAAGTTTGAGGTGGAGCATTGGCAACGTTCTCGGCGGTAGTTTCCGGTTGGCTCGTTGGGACAGGGATGATTGCAAGGGCGGAGTCTTGGTGCGATTGTGGCAAGGTATGAGTTTCAGGATGGGGTTGAGGCTGTAGCTGGGTTTGGATCAGGGTCTGGGTTTGCTCGACCATGTGTGCGATCAGAGATAGAAATCGAGGCGTTCGCTAAACTAAATGTTCACGACGGGCGCGTCGGCGGCGGCAGCGGCGGTTTAAGGGAAGTGAATGGACACTCAAAAGAGCGAGTTTATGCGGAGCACGAGGAGTTGAGAATTCAGTTGAACTGAGTTGGTAATGCGCGTGGAGTGTCAATGGTTTTTGGGGGACAACTAAACTAAAACTCTAGTGATCTCATCTGGTTGTCCTACGAGAGTGACCGAGATTTTATGTTCACTACCTTTTTCCACGCGCATTCAGCGCGTGCACTGTCTCCTTGATCCTTCTCCATCGTTTCAGTTTGGGCCTGTTAACACCTCTTCAAAAGTTCTCAGCTCACCCGAAATGGGCTTCCTCAAATGGCCCGCTTAGTGATGTTTTGGGCTACAAACCCATCCCTTTCCATCTACATAACATAACTGAACCCAGTTTAGAATATCTTGTTGACGAGATACAGAAAGGTACATAAACAAATAGTTTCAGTCCCTCGGATACCGTGGCATGTCCTCTAATGTGTCCGTTGGACCTGGAATATTTTCTGAATCAGATATGACAATGAATCGGACAATTTACCTTGGCGATTGTCCACTGTCTCTTTCAACAGTCAGATGAACATCCTACATGCATAATCTTAGCAAATACGTATACATTAGAGGAGGTATCGAATCAAGATGATTGTTTGGTGGCCGAGAAAGTTATTGCCTGGAATGATGAATATTTGGTGGAACTTGTGATATTTGGACAACCCCTTGAAGGAAAAACTTGAGACACGTTGTTCTTGTCCCAACCAGGGGCTGCACACTAAACAGAAGTACCAAAAGCGAGTGGGGTATTCTTATGTAATTGAGTTCAGTTGTGGACGCCGACAAAGACGGGCTTAAGTCATGAATGGTAAGAAAAATGGGACACGCAAATGCACAAACAGAATCACGTGGATGGATTTTATATTGTCTTAGTTGCGAGATAATTATCCGGTAAGGTTAATGTCTTAGTTGTTAAATACAACTTGAGTGGTATATGGAGAAAGTTTCGCTGTCAGGGCGACGGAAATGGGTTGGTTTCTTTGTTAAGTTCTACTAACATCTATGGCATATAGATCGAAAGTTCTGCTGAGATTTGGAAGCAATACAAGACTAAAATATCAAACAACAAAATGAGATGAGACGAGCTCAAGGTTAGGAGTTTTGTTGGCTGTTTTGTTTGCAATGATAAATGATAATTCCACGAGCCAATTGACAAGAGCGGAGTCGTGTTAACATTAACAGGTTGTTGCCAGTCCTGTGTTGCCAACAGTGCAGAAGAAGACAAAGCGGCATGACTAAGACAACCCATTAAAGATCTCCCCCTCTTCTTATTATTGAAACTTAGCGTACTGCTCCTCATGATTCGCGTTTCTCATGGTCCAAGCCTGAGACCCCGATTTCAAATTTTCATGTCTTTCTGTAGATTATCATCTCTCTAGGCATTTCGTCGAACGTTATTCAAAATCGATATTTTGGTCTCGCTTTCTCTGGGATTTAGGTAGCGGAAAGAGAAAAATGAGTTTCAGAGAAGAAAGTGATGATGCAAATCTACGTAAGCCGTTTTTGCATACCGGAAGCTGGTACCGTATGGGCTCCAGGCAATCCAGTATGATGGGCTCTTCTCAGGTCATTCGTGATAGCTCCATCTCAGTCGTAGCCTGTGTTCTCATTGTCGCTTTGGGTCCTATCCAATTCGGTTTCACCGTATGAAACTTTCTCTATACAGCTATAGTCTCAGCAGCTCAAGAATTTGCTGTTTCTGGATGCTACTTAGAACTAAATTTTCTATTGATTTGTGTTTGTTTGGGTTTTTTTTGAAGTCTGGTTATTCATCACCAACGCAATCTGCAATCACTGAGGATCTTGGACTGACAGTTTCAGAGGTTGGAATTTTCGCTTGGAATTAAATTTCTATTGGATTTGCTTTTATATGGTTTCTAACATGGTTTCTTGGAACAGTATTCTTTGTTCGGTTCTCTATCGAACGTGGGGGCTATGGTTGGAGCGGTAGCTAGTGGTCAGATTGCCGAGTATATTGGGCGAAAAGGGGTAGAATATGATTGTTTAGTGGAATATAATTGTTTAAATTAACATTTTTGCCATCCCGTATTCAGTTTATTTCCTCTTTAAAATTGTTGATAGCTGGGTTTTGCTGTTTTGTGTTGTTTGTAGTCTTTAATCATTGCTGCTATTCCTAACATCATCGGATGGCTTGCCATATCTTTTGCGAGAGTGAGTTTTCATTACAATTTTAGAGCTATTGGTTAGAGCTTATGTGCTAGCATGCGTGTGTAAACTAATGTTTATTTCTGCTACTTTGTGAAGGATTCATCTTTTCTTTACATGGGAAGGTTGTTAGAGGGCTTTGGTGTAGGAATTATCTCTTATACGGTAATCTTTAGCTGCAATTTTGTGTTGTTCAGTTAAGTGTGTGCAAGAAAACAAGTTTAGAATATCATGCTTTTTCATCTTCTATAGGTGCCTGTGTACATAGCTGAGATAGCACCTCAGAACTTGAGAGGTGCCCTGGGTTCAGTGAATCAGGTTGGTTGTTTGTTGGTGGCTACTGTAAACAGGATTTGGTATCATTTCTATGAATTCTTCAAAAAGTCAAACTCAATTCACTTACCAAATTACTCAATTTTTGCCCATGTAGCTCTCTGTCACAATTGGAATAATGCTGGCTTATTTGCTGGGGCTTTTTGTTCAATGGAGAATACTTGCAGTTCTAGGTAATCTTTGAATTTATCCATTCGCTTGAAATTATTTATGTTCCTTCCCATTATCTCGTAGATGAATGAAATCTTCTATCTTATTGTGAATGGGTGATAGTTATTAAATTGAGAAAATTTGAGACTATTATTGCAATTTTTAGGTGAGCAATGGAAACAAAAGATGATTAGTACAGAGGAAGCATTGTTTTATAAACTGTACACACTAAATCTAAGGAAAACAACATTTTAATGAATTGAATTGCAAATTGGAAAGCACCATAATTTTTTCAAAGTGCTTTTAGCAGCATAATCTTGAAGGTGTTTAGCCAATTGTTGATTAACATTATTATCAATTTTTTTCTCCTTAGCTGCGGTGACCAGTTGGTAAAAAAAATTATCAACAAGCTTACTGCTTCATTGAGGGTGTTCAAAATGATTCTTCATAACCCAAACCCTGTACATTTTTGTCCCATTTCATCTTGCATGGTTTTCATTACTGGAAACAACTTAAATCACAAGTTGAAGCTATTCCTCCTTTTGGAGGGAAAAAACAACCTTGACATGTGATTCTAATATGCTTGAATAGTTTACGTGTGAATATACGAATTATCATTTCTGAATGATGGAATTCTGACATCTTTTTTCTTTCTGCAGGAATATTGCCATGTACGATATTGATACCTGGCCTGTTTTTCATTCCAGAATCTCCACGGTGGCTGGTAGGGTTGATGAAGGAGGTTTTTATATTGGTTATAGTTGCAAATATTGTTGTAGTTTTATGAAGCAAGTTTTATTTTCCCACCTTAATTTAGGCAAAAATGGGTATGACAGAAGATTTTGAAACATCTTTGCAAGTTTTGCGAGGATTTGATACTGATATCTCCATTGAAGTGAATGAAATTAAGGTAACATTATAATATCAACTTCTTTTTCTATTTGGCACATTGCAAAATGGTCCCCTGCTTTTGCATATGCAAAATCTTCTTGGAATCCTTGGGCAAGTCTTTTCATTTCTGCAAAATGGTAGTTTAGATAATTTTGTCTCACTTGCATCATGCAGAGGTCCATAGCATCAACTAGTAGAAGATCAACAATCCGGTTTGCAGAACTCAAGCAAAGAAGATATTATTTTCCTTTGATGGTATTAAACTTTAGTCATCTGTGTCCATTTCGGCATCACTTTCAAAAGTGTTTAATCTTTCAAACCTTACTGTTTGTGCACTAATGTCTTGCAGATTGGAATTGGTCTACTTATCTTGCAGCAGATTAGCGGAATAAATGGGGTTATATTCTATTCCAGTACTATTTTTGAATCTGCCGGTAAATATATAAACTATTTACCTAGCTGTTTTTCTAATGATTCGTTTGTAACAAAAGGGAGTAGGCAAACTCATCTATGGTGTTTTTTCCATTCGCCCCCCCACAACATAAAGAGTTGGATCATTAAGAAATTCAACTATGTGCTTGAAAGTAAATAGTTACACATTCATAAGTTCATTATAGAACCCCAAGGAATTACTAGTTGCACAAAGAAATACTGTTTATGTAGGATACACATTCCTTGTATGTCTTTAAATGTTTCCCAGGAGTGTGGTCAAATACATTTGCGTCTGTCCCTGATTAGTCCATAGTATGCTGCTAATTCTTATGTTTACTACCTCATTCTTGGCTACATATATGTTGGATTTAATGGAGTCAAATGTTACTTTTTGTCATGCTTAGTGTAACAATATTGGTTATATCTGTTTAGCATTAAATTCAATTGGCTTGATGGTTGCCTTATTTTTTGACAGGGATTACATCAAGTAATATGGCTACATTAGGGCTCGGTGCTGTTCAGGTATAGCTTAATGAAAACTTTAAAAGCAAAAAAAAATTGTTTTTTCTTAATCTAACCTGAATGCATCAATTCTTTAAGTTGTAAAAGTAATTGTAATATATACATTACATAGGTTGTTGCTACTGGAGTAAGTACATGGTTGGCTGACAAATCGGGTCGCCGAGTTCTACTTATTGTGAGTTTAATCAATTTTCTCTTTATTAGTCATTAGATGTCTGCTTGGGTTTTGGAGGTGAGAGATGGCCAATATTCTTCTTTTCTTATTTATTGCAGATTTCCTCTGTTGGAATGACAATTAGCCTCCTAGTTGTTGCAGTGTCATTCTATGCTAAGGTATATGGTTAGATCTTGTTAAAAAAAGAAATCTTGAATCACACGCGCTCTGGCTTAAAGGTTTCCTTTCTAAATTCCCTATCTCATTTTGCCATGGTCTCTGATTTCCCCACTCCGGTTCTTAATTGACCTCAGGGTTTTGTATCGGACGATTCTAGTCTTTATGGCATATTGGGCATCTTTTCAGTTGTTGGAGTTGTGGTATGTCTGTTTTTGCACATCATGATAATGTGATTCTTGTTGAATCTTTATTAACTGCAGCCTTTACTATCTCCCTAACCTGGTTTTTCTTCCAGGCCATGGTAGTTACCTTCTCTCTGGGAATGGGACCCATTCCTTGGCTTATCATGTCTGAGGTACCAACATGCATTACTGCATGATATAACATTTTCTCACTTATTTCTGCTCATGTTATTACTCATATTCTTGCATAATTTCCATGCAGATTCTTCCAATCAATATAAAGGGACTCGCTGGAAGTGTGGCTACTCTTGCTAACTGGTTCACTTCCTGGCTGATTACATTGACTGCAAACTTGCTCTTGGATTGGAGTAGTGGAGGTTTGTTTTTCTTTTTGCTTCCAACAGCACCACAAACAAAGGCTGGCACACTGCTCGACAGCGCCATAAGTTTTTGGCTTTTGGAGAAAGCACTTCTATTTTTGTTGTTGCTACAGGGGCTGCTATGTTAACTGTCATCTTTATCTAGCTAATTAGGGATACTTTATCTATAACAGGAACCTTTACAATATACACGGTTGTAAGCGCTTTCACTGCAGTGTTCGTGAGCATTTGGGTCCCTGAGACGAAAGGGAGAACTCTTGAAGAAATTCAGCGGTCCTTAAGATGAGGTTTTCTTCTTAAAGCATCCAATTTCTGCAATTCCTATTTTGAAATGCCCCCTCAGAAATTGCATGATGCAAATATGTAAACTTTTTGTCTGCAATCAGCTTAAATGAAGGCATATTTTCAGGTCAGCAACTTGAGCTTTGGCTTGTATTGACTAAGACCCTCCATTATTTGTTTTTCCATAACTATTTATATCCTGCATCTAATTATTGCCACCTTCTTTATTTATCAATCCCATTGAGCATTTAGTGAAACTTGCAATAATAGATATGAATGATTGATGCATCTAATGAGAGTGAATTAGATAGATTGATCAAATGTTGGGAAATTTTCAAGTGTTGTAGGTAATGGTATCCATCAATCAATGTCTTTTGATAGAAATTGCTGTGGATTTCAAATTTAATTTCATCATTTTCATGGGAAAAGACACCTACAATTCACGGGGTTAGGGCTAGTTTTTAGCACAGCTCATCCGACAGCTAGTGTATTCATTAACCAATTGAAAAGTGAAGCTTTATAATGAAAACTAGAGGTATGAGTCATGTTGTCAGAACCACATCAGGACGGCATCATAGTATTGTTGTGTTAGGTAACTAAACAAATAGATTCAGTAGGTTAACCACGGATGAGATGACTGGTAGGTGCAAATGAAAAACACTTAGTTGTCAAGTATTCAACTACAGAGTAGGCACGCATGCAACCGGAACAAGAACAAAATTGTTAACTGCAGAATGGTCAAACTCAAAACCAGTACTTCGGAAATAATCAAAAGGGTAAGACTTTGTAACTAAGGGTTTGCTGGTAATTTTGAAGTTTCACTCACATTCATGAGCTTGGAGCTTGCGTCTCTCTATAACACTAGTCTGTGTAAGATATTAATCTAACACATTTCGAAGAACAATACAGAGATTGCAATCATATGAGACACAACTGGTATCTATCAACATCTGCTGCCAGCATGAACTTCTGACGATGATTTGCAGATAGAACAGGCTCTGCAGGTTACAGAGAATTAAGTCCAAATACTTGTAGAGTTGAGTATAGAATCCAAAGAAACCGAGAGTAAACAAATTGTTAAAGGAAATGTAAAACACCCCTTCACACATAAGACATACAAATGATAATAGATTGCATTCCACTGTTGTTACCTGAAAACAATGACAATGTTTATTTATTCATTTATTGTTAAACAATGAAGTTTTACAAGTTTCAAATGAAGCGTGATAATCTCTGTTAGGAGATGATTCAGATACGTATCTTATACTAAAAAATAAATAATTAATTAAATAAATTTAATGAGTAATTTTGCATGCGTAGCAACTAAATCTATAGAAGACAGGAAAAATAGTTATTCACACAAGATTTCTGCGAGGCTTGAGATTTTATTCTTTCTTTCAGACTTTCTCAATTTGAGTAATTGGAATAAACATGAAAATAACAACCGTCTTGGTAACTAAAAACTACTCTTGAGGACAAAAATTTGGAATCTATTGTTTAATAACTAGAAATCATGCTGGAAGAAAGATCAGACCATTATTTAAAATCCACACAAACAATTTGTCAAATCATAAAACTCTTATGACATATAAATGGAACAAAAAGGCAATCAAAATTTGATAGTCATGGTTTGATGGAGTGCAATATAAACAATCAGTAAAACCAACATACGAGTGGTGTAATTCTTGTGAGAAAGTACCTGAATGGCCGGTCTAACCTCAATCTTATTGAGCTAGCTGATTAATTTCACAGGATACATATCAATGCAATCTTCCCATGGGCCATGACGAGACGGTTTCACATTCCGTAGTGCCTCCCATACAGCACTGTTACATTTGAAACCACTCCCAAAAGCAATCTGCCAGACACTATGACCCCTACACATACTCCCCTTGGCTTCTGTATATGCCAGCTCATACCAGATAGAGCTCGATGAGGTATTCCCAAAACGGTGGAGAGTCATCGGGGATGCCTCCACATGCATTGGTAGCAGCTGCAAATTCTTCTCCAACCATCAATCACAGCCCTCCCACCGGCATGAATGCAGAAATGATCAAATGCCAGCTTAAAATCTGGGATATAAGGCTTGACATTGTCATTGAATAGCTTCTTAATCACAAGAGGTGCAAAAAACAAAAGCCATTCACTGATTGGAAGTACAAGAGGACCCAATGTAGTGATATTAGTTTTAAGTGCTCCGCCAGCAATTGCCATCAATCTTTTGATAATGTAACACCTGTCTTCCCTTGATCATCTTGTTCTTGATAAACACATCAGAAAGCCTTATCATCCGCCCCTCTGTGTGTCCTCACAACATGAACAAGCTTATACTTAGCTCGCCTCCTATCGTTACCCTTATTAGAAAGCAAAATTGCCGATCCCCCAACATGAAATAAGCAATTGGGTATCAACATAGACTTCTTATTCCCAAAATACCAATTCTGAGTAATGTTCTCAGTACTCACAAGCACAGCATATGTATTCCAATTCACTTCCAACAAATCTGTAGCAAGATCAACAGCAATAATCCCATTACTACAACCCATCCCACCCAGATTATAACTCCTAATATTACCCCTCAACCTGTACTTATTCACAATCATAGCTGACAACGATGGTGTTGGATTAAACAAACTACAATTCACAACAAGAATACCTATATCTTTCGGATTAACATTCGTGTTACTAAAAGGATTATCCAATGCACCAAACATGACCTGCTCAGCCTCTTCTCTGGCTGCCGCTATCGATGGTTCAGGAGGGATAGCATGCATAGCTTCAGGGAAGTAAATCTCCTTCCCGAGCCCAGAGCGCTCAATAATCTTACGTTGGAACTCGAGAGAAGACTCATCAAAATCTCCCGCTTCATGAATTTTTCATACGAGGCTTTTAGATCATCCGGAGGCCGATAACACGCGTAACCAACTAAATAAACCGGTCTAGGACGAGTCATGATGTAAACCGTTAATCCAAAAATAAGAATAGCCGAGCCAATAACGATGCTTACAAGATTTAACTGTAAGTGTAGCCATAGCTGACGTAAATCATCAATATTCATCTGAGAAACCTCGATCGAGGTTACTAAAATCAAGGGTATAAAACATAACGTCAGTAAATTAGAGAATGGTAGCCTAATTTCACGTACTTAAGATTCACGCTTTGTAAAAAATCCGGCAACCTTCGCCTCTGATGAATCCGAACACCAACTGCATCACCGCCAACACCACCGCCATGTCGTGCGCTGCCGGTATCCATAGCCGGTGGCGAGAGATTGATCAACTTTTTCAATTATCTTTTTTGTAGCATTCGATAATGTTATACCGTCCTTGACAACTACAAATTTACACTCCCTGTTTCCGTTACACGCGCCCACGACGAGGTATGAAGATAACCCCGACCAAATCTTGACTTACGTGCCAACAATTTCAGGTCTCCTGGCCCAGGTATGTTAGGCCCACAATCCCAAAAATATTAAGGCCGGAACCTAATGGATGCCATTGTTTTGAACAGGGTTATTTAGGCCTACGATCTTATACTCATTTAGAAGCCCAAACATGAAGGTTGGGATTTTTGTGTAGGCAGAATCACTACAGCAATAGAAACTGAATGCACAGAGAACTCCGTTCGAAGCCCAATGCCAGTGTTGATAATCCCGGCTGCCACGGCAGTTCAATTCTAGAATGATCATATACTACTGTTACGTCACCGTTTGGTTGTTTGCCATGTAACTGGTCTCTATAATCAGGATTGGATATAAAATAACACTAACATTACAGCGAATTCGAACTTGAGATAACTAGTTTTAAGCAATAAAATCAGTGCATTATGGTTGCAGGCATGCTAGGGGTGTGCATCAAGTAAACATCAGTTGGATTGAAAACTATCGCTCCATTAGAGGGCCTCCTTTATTAGTCTTTGGGTTAGACCTTTTGGGAGTCCCATCACGCTGTCCATCGCTCCTATCTGCAAATTATACCAATGTCATTCATCCGCCAGGAAATTGAAAATATCCAATTAACATGGTCACCGGAAATGAGAAGATTAATAAACTATGATGAATGCATTCTCGTAAGAAAGCTTAGGGCAATCTACACAATTTATAGGCTAACGTGTGCTTAATCAATTGCATTACAGCTATTTAATTCAGAATCAAGACTCTAGCAAGTAGCTCTGATCCGATTCCACTTTGGTATCCTTCTTTCGGTGTTCCAAATGCTATGCTTTCTGCACTATTATTATGCAATGGGCAAAGATTAAGAAACCAACCACTTGTTTAACATAGGGCAAAATCAAGGGATGTTCAATTATTAGTCCCCCAGCAACATTGAGCACAATCCCCTCCTCAATCTGAAACAAAAAACAAAAGAGGATGAGGTATGATTATAACTCGTAATCCCATATAAAGGAAACTACCATTTGCAATGAGAACCACTTTTACCAGCTGCTCGATCACTTCATCTGGTATCTCATGGAACTGGATCTGCAATGGAAAGCCAAATTAAAGTTATGTCCTAATATTACCATTTAATTGATCGTTGGAGAAATCAATACAAATGTTTTTTTATCTCAAATTCCAGTGAAAAACCTTTTCTAATTTTTTCTTTTTTTTTAATTGAAACACCACGTGATATCTTGACGGAAGTGTAACAAAGACACTGTATAGAAGGATCTGAAATGAACAAGAGTAACAAAATAGAAACAAATGTTACCTCCACCCTGTCCCATTCTCCTTTTCTGAATCCCGTTTTAAGGTTGGTAACAAGAACAGATCCCACCGTTGCACATTTCCACCCAGAATAACCTGCAATCCTAATCAGTAAAACACCACAGCTTGGGAGAATGCAAACAACAAGAATTGGAGCAAAGAATATTAAGCGAACCTTTTATGAACTGCCGTGCTTCTTCCTTGCTGGATGGTTTTTCTCTGATCTCACCTTCATAGACCACCACCTCCAGATCATTTAATAATAGCAGTAAGAATAACTATGATTGAATTCATTTCCAAGCAAGGAAAAAAGAATAGAAGAATTCTACGTTACAAGCATGTCCTATCACCAAGATGCCATTTATCTTTGAGGATACAAAGTACAAGTGAGTATGTTGAGCTAAAAGAAAATAAGCAGCAAATCTCCTGTGCTGCCACAAGGCAACACCAATAATAATAATTTATGGCAATTAGGAGGGAAAACTGATAACTTCTGGTTTAGACTTAATTTATGCCAATACAACCAACTAGCATGTGTACCACGAAGTATATATTCCTATTAGCAAATGATGGACTTAAGAATTAAAATTTAAAGGACAGGTTGGCCTGAAATTAGCATCACTACAAATAATTCATCAAAAGAACTAAAGAATTTGTATCTTCCAAGACAATTTTACCTACCTCTCTCTAGACACTCAATGGTGAAATCAACTTCAAATTGCCATTGAAATCTCTCATGTTTTAATTTTACTTTCCTTAATCATCATGGGTTTACTTTTTACTTCTTTCTCATAAGGGTAGCTGGGCAAGTTGTCAAGGGTTTGACATCCTAACAAATTAATATGCATAATGCAAATAAGAGACAGAAATAATTTAAGAATAAAAATATGAGGGCAACAGATTTATACTTGATCACCAGTAACTAATAATGTGGGCACAGCTTCCTTTACATGGTCACCAATGGGGAGCCTATTTAAGATGGCTTCTGCCTGTGAAGAAGTTTTGTTAAGAGAAGAACCATGGTTTGATTACAACTAAAAGCCAACAGCAAATACTAAGACTCACAACAATAACAGTAACAGAAAGTAAACATTGATTGAAACTATGTGCATAATAACAGCAGAGAAGTAAACATTGATTGAAACTATGTGCATAATAACAGCAGAGAGAAGAACATGCAATAAGCATCTTACTTTTGTCTCCAAATTGGTCCTCTAACAAGCATATAATAAAACTTTTCAAAATAAGTTAAGATACATAATTAATAAGCATGTAACTAGCATATAATAAAACTTTTCAAAATAAGTTAAGATACATAATTAATAAGCATGCTTCAAGATTCATGTCAGAAGTTAGCCAAAATATTTTAACCACAATCTCTGCATAATTAAAACAAAACTTCAAACAAATGGCTCAATTAGCCCAATAGAGTAACCAATGGTGCTGGAACTAAAGTGAAATGTCTCCTAAAGAAAACAAATGTATCCTCAAAAGATACATGGCACTTGGTGATAAAAGGCTCGATGCACCCAATGGTGAGTATCATCTAAGGTAAAAATAAAACAAGACCTACTGTGTCTGCTGCAATCAAAAGCGTTGGTTCGACATCCCCCCATTGATTGTCCATTGTTCTTAATTTCGATATTATGGCATCAGCCTGAGATGGAATTCACACTTGATCAACAACAGACTCATTAACCAAACTCCGTCCCGAAATTCAGGTTTCAAGCAGATAATATGACAATGTAAATTAAACATCCCAAGTGAGCATATAACCTCCAATTACATTTCTCAATAACCAATGGAAAAAAAAATGCAAATCTTCAACAATCTACTAAGTCAAACAACACATTATACATGTTAAGCCAAGGATATTTAACATTAATGTTTCACACATACGTTATCTATAGCGGATAAATAAACCACAATCACCTTCGCCTCGGCAATGGCCATAACTAAATCTTCAGGCTTCTCCGTTCGAATGCTTTTCTCATCAATATCTGCAGCCTAAATAGTAATAGGAGTTCCACTTTCTAATATTAGCAGCTTAACTTCACTAAATATCCAACTACAAAAACTCAAATCAAAATAAAAAAAAGTACCATGACTGTGAATTGATATCCCATTTCAGCTAAAATATTTCGACGAGGCATTGAGGACGAACCCAAAATTATCTGAGCAACAACACGAATCAGACACAACAATTAAATTACTAAAACCCTAATCATAATAAACAAGTAAATCAGACACAGTAGAGAAATGACACTGGTTGTGCATACCTTGACAGGAGTCGCACCAGCTTCCATGGCTTCCAACTTTGTCGGGCTGACGAGTAACCGATGAATCCGAACAAACAAACAAACAAACAAATAAAACGAGAGAAGCCAGAAGAGCGCGAGCAAACCTAATTGGTCATTTTAACTCGGTGGTGGAGGGGTAAAATAGTAACACCGACAAAAGATAAATTAATTAAAAAAAACTTTTTTTTTACAGACAAGCATATTAAAAAAAAACGTTTCTTTTTAGCTGTCAATACGTCCGCCGTGGAACCCTACATACAGGAATAGCTAAACTGTGTCGTTTTAACAGGAAAATAGATTATCTGCAAAATGGAAGTGACTGGGAAATGCGTGTTGTATCGTGCATGCCAAAGGGGAAACTCGTATCACGAGAGAAGATAATGTATTGAACAACTTACAAGGAAATGATCATAGCATTTGCCTACTACCATCATTACTTTGCCACCCAAATTAGAGCAACATAATTCCTTCTCCTCCAACAGAGATCGATGGGTTGTCTATCTTTCTTTACTTAAATCATGAGGAACGTGTAATACGGGAATTACCCGAAGTCAATTGAAGTATGATTTCCTTTTAACAAATCTTATCTTCTTTGTCTTATAAAGGAATGTTAACACTCTCCCCAAAAGTGGCTTGCTTTGTTTTTGTCCACCTTGGACGCCTCCGACCGCTCATCGCCAATGATGATTCCTCGTTAATTTTGTTTAATTCGGTAATTACCAGTTGGATTGGATTTTTGCGTCTTAAATAAGTCCAATATAAAATTGTAGAGAAGATCCACAAGGGTCTTTTATATATATGTTTTGTCCTCGTTATGCCGAAGCAAACAGACTGTCGCATGGCCTTGTTTTGAAGAACTTAAGTAGGCTGATTATCATGGCGGTCTAGTGATCTTGTGATGAACCCAAATCAGCAAATCTTCTGCTCTTGTGTTGTCAACATGTAAGCAAGTAAAGTTATGTAATATGGCATTGCATTAACAGATTAAGATCATACGAGCAACTAATTTGGAGTCACTGATATGATTGATGAATCCTCGAGGTAGTACATGTAGAGTTGAAGAAAGGAAAGGAAATAGGTGACATTAGAATATGTGGAAATGGAAGTGAAGAGCCAAAGAGAACTAATCACATTTTGATTCTTATTACTTAAACCTCAACACACTACACAATGGGATCTTTATTCCATGGATTCTGCTTCATGCTTCACTGAGCCTAAGACCCTTCAGCCTGCATGGAGAATCAAACCATATTCCAAGTGTTAAAAAGATTTTCCTGAACTAGATAACACACACACACGGGGTATGTAAACAGTGAAGTGTCAGTACCTTTGTTCTTCGTCCATGTAACCGTAACCCCTGTTGCTGCCTCCAATTTTCTTGTAATTGGGCAAAGGGGTTTGGCCGGCTTCAATCTTGCTCACATCTTCAACAAGCTTCTCATAATGCCTCTTCACTTCCTCCACAGTTTTTCCACCCACAGCTCTGGCAAGATTGTGCCAGCGATCAGGGGTATCCTTGTCGTAAATGGCCAAAGCATTCTCGAACAACTTGTTTTGCTTGGCTGTCCATGTCGAGTTTGATGCCATTGCAGAAACTGAAGTATGTTAAGAAACCAAATAGGAACTCAAAAGAGAGAGAGGAATATAATATAATTGAAGTTCGGAAGAAGGTGTGAAGAAAGTGTATCATTGCTACTCCTTATATAGCAGATGGAATAGAGAAAAGGAAATGGAGGTGGTGGGCCAGTTGGGGGGGGCTTGTGTTTCTCTATGCTCAGCCGTTGCTTTCCAAGCAAAACAACTAGCGGAACGAATTGGTAAATAAGAAGCTACGTGGTCTTTTACTTCATGGATTTGCTAATTATATGCTTAAACTCAAAGCAAACATAATTCCAGACCGGCTTTTATTCATCCAAGAAAGTTGTTTTCATTTTTCGCTCCATGTTTTCGAACTTACTTCTTCTTTTTATGCACCGGCTCCGGCTGTTTCCGAAATTATACATTTGAAAATCGTACGTTGCCTTGCATTTATAAACATTTCTCACGTGATGGTTACATGTATATACGGTGTTATCCGCCATGGCATACCATAAACCCACAGTTAAAACTGTTGCAGGAACTGCGCTTATTTGGGTAACTGAACTTTTTAATAGTTTATTAAGTACTCGTTTACTCGTTTCCAGGTAAGAAAATGTTGCTTCCAAGTGAAGCTAGTTGTACTTTGTCTTTGTGAGAGATTGACAAAAAGAAAAAAAGATAGCTGGATACTACCCTTTTCATGCAAGCTGCACACAGTATAGTACTAGGAAGATGTAACACTGCCTTGTACAGAATTAGCATGCATTCTATCCAGTTAATCAAACACAAAGTTCATGCTGGTCAATTTACACCTTTAATCCGAACTGATGACCGGCAAGAAACATTGGATACGTAGTTTAATGAAGAAATGACCTGCTCATTCTGTTCCATTGATTACCCATTTTTAGAATAATCAAAGAGACGATATAAGTGCTAGAATACACTGGTAGTTTACCGGAGTAAATTATTGTCCGGATTGTACATGAATAAATGGTCAATTTACGAGTCACGGGCGCTACAGAGGGTCCAGCAATATTATGACTCAACAGTAACTCTTCTTTTAGACGTTTTCTGTATTGTGTTCCTCAGTCTCTAACATCAGAGATGCTGCACCAACTGCTGCTTGTTAGTCTATTCTCAACAACATTCCAAAATTGCGTGGCTGGCTTGTAGATCTCCATCTACAATATTACTTCGACATGTTTTTTCTCTGCAGAGAATAAATTTGGAGGTATCTCTCCTTCTCTCTTTTTCCATGTACTCTAGTACTTGATAATCTGCTCAACAATCTTCTAGGTTATATGGATGTGTTCCTTTCTGCTGCAAAACTTCTGAGTGTTACCGTAGATTGTTGAGTAAATAAATATTATTACAGTCTGCTGACAACAGGTCATAAACAGAGACACCTCAACTGGCTTAAAAGCAACAATCTATGGAGTAAATAGGGCACATGCAATTAGAAACAATGTAGTATTGATACAGACAATAAAATACATATGTAAAGACAAGAATCACAACACATGATCCCAATAGATATATTCCTATGAATGCAGCCTATGAATATTGCTTACCGTAGCTAGCTTCTCTCTGAACCAGCAGTAGGGCTGTATGTGTCTCTACTACATAACCTAGTTTAACACATTGATAGCAACTGCTGCACTTGGTGGACGATAAAAAGGAAAACAGAAGAGGTTACTCAAAAGATCTATCTTTTCTGGGTGAGTACATGTACAAGCATAACATTAAGTCCGTGCTGAATTTCTTTTGATGTTACATCATTTCCGAATTTTCCTTCCCTCAATAGCTTGCTGGGATATATATAAATATATATATATATAGACTGTGGATTTCGTTCGATCCTGTTAATAGTTTGTTGCACAGTGGTAAAAGTGTTACAGTCATTGGCTTTGAAAAATAAAAGGTGCGGATAGACTGTGTTGCGAAATCGACCTTGTTTCCAACACCTTGCTTAAGTGACACGTATGTGAACAGAGAAATATATATCCTTTGGAATACATGATGATCAAATAGAATCCTTATCATCCACGTCCATTATTATAAGTAGAATTTATCTCTTAGGATATTCTTTCCCTTTCGGATTCATAATTGAAGCTACATATATGTGGTGGCCCTGCTGGATGGCATGCAAGTTGGAACTGGGATCACCGTTGATCTAGATGCCTGACCAATACCAGAGACTGAATACTAATGCATATGATCATTCGCACGCCTATAGCTGATGGGAATAGGGAATCCCATCGCTTTTTAAATTGAAATATAAGTCTTTGATAGAGACTTCTCAGTATGATTTTTATTTTGGCCAACTTGGCATATGAAAAGTTGAAAACCATCTAAAGCACCATTCATACTTAAGTAATCTTATTGGTTTCCTCTTAAGAAATAACCCTAGGCCAGATGCCTGCTGGACAACTGTTTGTTAATCAGCAATACACCATAATTAACCTCCCTGGATTAGTTAGAAATGTTAAGTACTGAGCTTCATAAGGGGACAAGCGGACGGCTATAGACTTTGCTGAGGTATATACAATCGTAAAAGAAGATATATACTTGGGACGATACATCAAGCTGCTGGTATATTTGGAATCCTTATCATCCATGCGTGTAGTTTCTAGCAAGCTTGCTTGCTTCTGTAGATACCCATTTCATTACATCAATTCCTGTCAAAAGCAAAATTGATTCTCCAGGGTCCCTCCTTGCAACTTGGAGTTAGACATATTGAAGAAAGTCTGATGTTCCGGCCACATTATTCCTTTCAGTGCTAAGGAACCATGACTCAACTCAACCTTTTCTACTGATAACAGAAACCACACACTCCCTAGACCTAACCTGCATAAATACATGCAACACGTTCCCATTACAGAATATATATCTGAGAGGAGTAGCACTCGTTTATGCTGTTCATTTGCAAATACATACATATATATATGTATAAGTATTGTAAAACTGCACAGCATAAACAAATAGACCTTTCAAATATCGGACAATTCAGGATCTTAATGGAAAAACAGACTGTTTTTGACCATTACATGTCACTTTTATCCTGCAATATTGTATCCCTCTTCGGTGGAGTAAATTAATGAGAATCCATTATTCAGAGGGGACTGTTTAAGATCACAAGACAAGAAAAAGATACTGGAATAAGGAATTAAAGATTGAATTGTACAACAAAAGGCGCAAATTCTGCCAGGCTGTAGTAGATATATGACTTTGAATTTTTTACATGGATTATGGCGTGAGCGAGTGAGTTGATCGTAAGTGTACTGGAAGATTCATATGCGATATGGCTATGGCTGGATAGGGATTCTTGTTGCTTTTTTCTCATATATGCCTTTTCAGTCATTTTCATCCAATCTCTCTCCTGCGTCAAATGTATGCAGAAACACTGCATCAGGTATCTTGTATAAAATGCCATCTTGTTTCACTTGGAGAATGGAGTGTGTCTGTCCAGACCCAATACCCCCCATCAAAATTCTGAGACCATAACTTGTTGGGTTGGGCTTCTCTTACTGGGCTTCACTTGGCCCATATACAAAATAATTTTAAATCTATTTATAAAATATACATATATGTGAATTATATTATAAATAAAATTATTAATAAGATGGTCTCGTGTGTTTGAATTATGAAATTATATATAAAATAAAATAAAAATAAAATATTTAAGTGTATTATAAATAAAATAAATCAATAATTTAATTTTTTATTAATTAGATAAAATGTGAATTCTTTCTAACTAAGAACAAGAGAGGAGTGGACTGATTGGAATCTCTAGTTAGATGATTATTTCCAGAGGTTTGAAGAGGAACGAGTCAAGATGGGCACGATGGAGGTTTGTCTCATCGGAAAATCCAATTTCCCAGCCGACAGGTAGTTTGGTCAAGTTGGACACGTATTTGTGATCCTCTTTTCCCATTGGAATAATGCAAAAGCAAGATTGATTCGACCACTGAATACGACGTCACTTTTGTTTTTTCATTTTCCATTTCCAGTGTTCTTAATTGATTTGTCAAGCTTTAACCACATTTTCTTTTATAATAATAATATTGACTGATTCAATTATTATGGGCATAAATGGAATTTCGAATCCCACCAATATCAAAACGACAAAAGCCCACGCGTAAAGCTGTCCACGTCCACGTCTGCTTACGCGTTGGAATTTTGCCACGTCATCCACCTTCAAATCTCTATTTAGCACGCCTCCACGGCAATTGACCATAAACTGTCCGGTCATTGGCCTTTACTTGTCTTCTTGTGTAGGATAGAATGCCACCATCGCTTAGTGGCTTTTTGACCCAAATAGGGGACCCAATTTTCGGATCACACCTCGAGTAATATTAAAAATAATTTTAAAATAAAATTACTTATTATTAATAAATTAATAAATAATACACGATAATAAATTTTATTAAAAAATTAATATAAAATCAAATTTTTTCGATAAAATTAGTATATATTCGTGAATCCCGGGCCATTTTTATCAAAAAAATTTTAAACCCATTTCCACTTTTACCTAATGGTGCCGTGTGTAGTTTGTGCATGGCATTTTTCATGCCTAATTGTGGCATCATTTGGTGAAATATCAACCAACTTTTCATACCCGGATGTCAAGTTGCAAAATTATTGGATTAAAATGTAAAGAAATGAATGTTCGTGGAAGTCAGAAAGAAAAATCAAAGGTTGGAAGCCATTCCTTGTTAAAGTGCAGAATATTCAAAGATAGTTACGTGAGAGTAATATTCTTGTTGTAATGTGAAAATAACATTTGAGTCCTTCAATTTTTGTGATTTTATTGATTTATACTAAACTAAGTCACAAATATAAAATTTGATTTGTATTATTCGAAAAATATAAAATATTGAGATACCGTGGCGTGGCTTTGAAAGAAAGTTGCGCCCTCCGTCTTGACCAAGAGAAAAGCAAGTCAACGGAATCTAAAGAAGAAATTAAGCCAGACAGGCTCAAGCGCCAACCTACATCTTCTGAAAAGCTTGACCCAGGCTCGAGCCAGGCCCGAAAACCAGAACCACGTTTCATTTAAAATTCCGGTGGTACTGAAAGCGACACAGGGAGGGACAGTATTTAACAGATACTCGGCGGTTGAGCGCGCCCCTTCACTCATAAATGTTTATCCTATTAAAAGCCCGTACCATCCATCACCCGCACCACACCCGGCTTTTACTAGTCTCCTTAGATTAACGTTAACTTTGTTTGACTTCCTTGTCATTGAAAATTAATAACCAGTTTCCATTTTTAATAGTGGATTATGTTGTTTGATTGTTAAATTGTTCTTCTGGATCGGCGTTAAATGAGGCAGTACAGCATCGAATGCAGAAACTAATCTCGTGATTGGAGGTAAGAATATTAACTCAGAAGAACATATCTGTTTAGTTTCGTAGTTGTTTCAATCAAATAATTCTGTCTGAAATTTATAAAACAAGTGGTGGTATATAAATGTTGAGAAACGGAGTAGAGGAGGAACATTAAATGGAAAAACAAAAATGGAAGCACATTGTCAATAATAATACAGCATGCACTAACAGTAACAGTTTTCAATAATATAGTTATTATTATTATTTCAGTTCAGAGCCAGAACCAAGAAGAACAAGAAAATGAGCCGCCATGACCTGTAATAAACATTAGCTTCACTGTATTTTCAGCCATGGAAGTGAAGACAAACTTTTTGTTGGAGGGAGGGGTTTTGCTTCTGTTATTGATCCACTGCGTATCAGCCCAGCAAGTTCCATTGAATTCCACTGTAGAACACTCGGCATTGCTCGATCTCCGGTCATCTTTAGGGCTCAGAGGTCGGGACTGGCCGATAAAAACGGAGCCATGCCGGTGGAGAGGAGTCCAATGCGAAAATGGCCAGGTCACCGGTATCAACATTTCCGGTTTAAGAAGAACCAGAAAGGGTCGACGCAATCAGCGTTTTAGTGTCGATTCTTTAGTTAACTTAACCCAGTTAAGTTCTTTTAATGCTTCTGGCTTTTCGCTTCCCGGGTCAATACCGGACTGGTTTGGTAACCGGTTACAGGCGCTTCGGGTGCTTGATCTCCGGTCTTGTTCGGTCTCTGGTCCGATTCCAGGTTCGCTTGGTAATTTGAGTAGACTGAATTCTCTTTATTTATCCCGTAACAAGCTTGTTGGTAACATACCTGGTACACTGGGAGAGTTGAAAAAATTGTCAATTCTTGATCTTTCACATAATTCTCTTACCGGGCCGATACCAAATAGTTTCTCATCTCTTGGAAACCTTACAAGCCTTAACATTTCTTCGAATTATATATCCGAGCAAATTCCTACTGGTTTACGTTCACTTTCTCGTATTCAGTTCTTGAATTTATCATATAATAATTTGATGGGTTTTATTCCTGGTGAGCTGGGAAATCTTGATATGTTGCTTGAGCTTGATCTTACCAACAATTCTTTATCTGGGTCTTTACCTTCGGAGTTGAGAGAGCTGAAAAATCTACAGAAGTTGGTTATTTCTAGAAATGTACTGGATGTTGAACTGTCAGATGGTCTGTTTTCAAGTCTTGATCAGTTGCAAGTTGTTGTTTTGAGTGGGAATAAACTTCAGGGTGCACTTCCTGCTACATTGTTGACAAGGCCTAATTTGAGCTTTCTTGATGTGTCTGGGAATAACTTCACTGGTTTTTTGCCGAGCTTGAGTTCAAGCGGTAATACCACTGGGGCTGTGTTTAATTTATCGAACAATATGCTCTATGGAAATTTGAATACTTCATTTGAGAAGTTTGGTTTGATCGATTTGTCGAGTAACTACTTTCAAGGCACATTAGCTGACAATAGTCCAAAAAATATTACTCTTGATAAAAATTGCCTTCAAGCTGAGGCAAACCAGAGGAGTTCAGACGATTGTAGGCATTTTTACAATGCAAGAGGGTTGAGTTTTGATAATTTCGGTGTATCAGAACCAACACAGCCTCCGATGTCAGAAGCTGAGGCAAAAAGAAGAAAGGGGTGGATATTCATTTTGGTGGGAATACTTGGTGGGCTAGGTTTCATTGTGATTTTGGCAATAGGGCTGGTACTGATCCTGAGAAGACGTGATAAGGGTGTTGCAAATCAAAGAGGCAGTGCAGATGTAGGTCCTGTTCCAGCAGGAGACAGCAGACCACCCCCAAAGGATCCAACTATTGTATCTGGCATTGGTGATTCGTTTACATATGAGCAGTTGCTCCTTGCAACTGGTAATTTTAGCGAAACAAATCTGATCAAACATGGGCACTCTGGAGACCTTTTCAAGGGGACTTTGGATGGTGGGACTAGTGTTGTTGTGAAAAAGGTCAGCCTGCATTCCTTCAGGAAAGAATCATACACGATGGAATTAGACGTTTTCAGCAAAGTTTCACATGCAAGACTGATACCATTTTTGGGTCAATGCGTGGAGCATGAGACTGAGAAACTTTTGGTCTACAAATATATGGTATACAGAGATTTGGCTAGTTCCTTCTACAGGGTTACAGATTTGGAGGATGACAGTTTACAATCCCTAGATTGGATCACAAGATTGAAAATTGCAATAGGAGCTGCAGAAGGTCTATCCTACCTTCATCACGAGTGTAACCCTCCCCTTGTTCACAGGTATGGAGAAACTTGCTTTTGGCAATCTATATTCTCTCTTCATTTTGATGGATGGCTTTTTGCTGATTTTGACGATCTTGCATTTAGTGCCACAATTATGATTTTACAGGGGAATATTATGTTGAAATTTCTGCACTGAAACTTAATATCGAATTTTAGTATCCTAATTAAGATTTATATCTATATCTAAAGAGTGGAAAATGCCTAATTCTATAACTACACTAGAAAGATTTTCATCGCGTGTCAACACTTTCACACGTGATTAAGGCCAGTTGCTTCTTTTCTCTGCTTTGTTTTGGTGATGGTCTTTAGAACTGTGCATAACTCCTTACATTTATTGAAATTTGTGCATGTGTTGTAAATCTTAAATGCAACTGTTTTCTGATGGATGTAGGGATATTCAAGCTAGCAGTATCCTTCTTGATGATAAATTTGAAGTTCGACTTGGAAGCTTGAGTGAGCTTTGTGCTCAAGAAGTGGATGCACACCAAAATGTGTTAACAAGATTGTTGCGGAGACAGTAAGTCCCTTTCAGCCGTTGACTTTTTCAGCATTTTCCACTTGAACATTTGGAAGATAGAGCAATTTCTGCAACTTTGTGATTTTTGTCGAGGTCAATTAAGTTTCCATTTATATTTTTCTTCTGATGGCAAATGACACTGTGCATGATATGTCATTAACAGAGAGAGGCTCAAGTCTTGCTATGTAGGTTCCATACTCCACCTTGATTCCAACTCAGTCAATTTTGTGTAAACGAACCATGGTCAAACTAATGCCCTTGATTTTAACATATGATAACCACATGCCAATGTCTTAGTTCCAAGATGGTATATCATTCCTCACTCCTATTCTGAATTTTTTAACAATCTTGAAACAAAAGGTACCTAGGATGTATCAGATGTACATATCATGCGAGTAATATCATGCAATATTTCATTATGGATTCTGGGAACTAGTAAGTTGATCTTCTCACTTTGTTATAGGTGTTTCTTAGTTGATTGAATGGTCCTTAAGCATTAATGGTATATAGTTTACATACATATGGTGTCTGCCATTTGGCTGGTTAATTAAACTTCAAAACAAAAATTTGACCATTAATTTATCTAAATTAACCATGGTAAATGAAAAGATCAAATTGCTAATAACTTCCAACTTTTGTTCATGGTAAGTATATGCGTGTCTTGTTTTGATTGATCTGTGTTGTGCTATAATAACATATTCCTCTTGGCAACGTGCAGGACCTCTGATGCAAGCTCTTCTGGTACGTAAATTTTCTCAGACATATGGTTCTAGATATTTGTTGATTCCTTGTAAATCTGATTGTCAATATAGGTAATTTTAAATTGTATGTCTGTGAGGTCCATCTTCCTCAGCAGACCCTACCTGTTTATTCTTAATTGAATTTGATTGTAAACTGTACCTTTTCATCTGTTGGTAAAAATCATGATGAGTGAATGGCCTTGAGTTGAAATACTACACTTTTAACTATTTTCATCCACCACAAAATTTGTAGGCAGACCATTCGCAGAGACCTTGCAGATGACACAGTTGTATGTCAGACTGCGTGAAATTTTAAGATAGGTTCATGCGCAGGATAGCCTTGCCTATTTTGTAATGAAATTGTGTATTAATATCTAGTTCCATTGTACAGCTTGTTCGCATACTTGAGAGATAAAAGTGCACAGAAAAATTTTGGATTTCTTAGGTTTTATTTTGTCATTTATTAAGATAGAAAGGAAAATTTTATTAATTTTGATGTATTTCCTTGATGAACAGACATGTCAACGGCAACTTGTGCATATGATGTGTACTGCTTTGGAAAAGTCTTACTTGAGCTTGTAACAGGCAAGCTCGGCATTAGCAAATTAGACGATGCTAGTACAAGAGAATGGTTAGAACACACAATACCTTACATCAGTACATATGACAAGGAAATGGTGACCAAGATTGTTGACCCATCTCTGATAGTAGATGAGGATCTATTGGAAGAAGTATGGGTAATGGCACTTGTTGCCAGATCATGCCTTAACCCTAAGCCTGCCAGAAGACCCCCAATAAAACATATTCTAAGAGCATTGGAAAACCCTTTTAAAGTGGTGAGACGGGAGAGCTTCAGCTCTGCAAAGCTGAGAACCACCTCATCTAGGCGATCATGGAGTACTGCTTACTTTGGCAGTTGGCGACAGAGCTCACTGGAGAGTGCAACTATTGCTGGTCACACAAGCAGAGAGGGCATCAGCGGTGTAAAACAGTCGGGGAGAGTAGGCTCCCAAGGTAGTGGTGGAATTGATCACTCATCTTCAAATAAAAGGTCATCGAGTGAAATCTTCCCTGAACCGGTCGAAATGCAAGATATAGAGAGGCAAGACGAGCCTTAACTAGAAAGGGTGTGCTTGTGGTTGTCTTTGAATGATTTTGTGGCTTCTCACCTGAGTCATGTTCTCATCTGTCAAGAGCTCCTCTCAAGACAATCAGTCGGAGGACTGTCTGATGAAAGATGATCCGATGGAGCTGATTCTGTTCAGTCGACCAAAGTGGCTTAAAAAGCCAGGTTGCGTGAAACAGACTAGTGAAGTAGCTATCTTTCAACCATTCTTTTCCGTTTTAGAGCTTGTTCATTGTGAAAACAAGCTGCAAATTTCTTTTTTCCTGTAATTGATACTTTCTTGTAGTTCATGCAAAATTGCAGAAGACTAGCTCTGCGTCTTGCGGCATGATCAAGTTGGAAGTTATTCGGGGATCAAAAGCAAACTGAATATACTAGAAAAGATTATTCCTCGTGCAGAATTCCGGCATAGTGAATGCAAAATCCTATGTACTTTGACCAACTAACTTAAGGTTCAAATCGCAGTGTCTTGGAGTCCTAACATGGAGGCACTGCAAACTGACTGTGGCTATGTTTGCCTAGCCCACGAAAATCATTCTTAGATAGTGTTCTCTTTTTTGCTTTGCCATTGAAAGTCGAAGTTCTTTGTGTTACCGAAAAAATCTATGGAGCTAATTTGCTAAATTGCAATTTGCAATACCCTGCATGTTTTGATCAAGATTCCATTTCCTGTTACTGTAAATACTACAGCACTTGATCACAAACTCAACAGCAAAATAGAAATACCTTTAATAAGGTGGGCAAGCATTATACCTGTGATCCATTGATCAAAAGGTAGAAGTTGCTGGGCAGTGGCAGAAGTTGCCTTGCCTAGGATTATAATTACCATGAAAAAATATAACATGCTAAAAATGTATAAGCCATTTAACTCCACCATGTAAACCCAGACTAGTTACTCTTTCACAACTGCAGGTCCTATCCTATCATGAACTGCAGTTGAAGACTTTACATACAGAAGAATAGTATTGTTCCTAGTCTTACCTTCCCATCCTGAGAAGAGCATGAACCAAATCGTATAATGCAGTAACCTTACAGGAATCTGCCAGTTCAAGGTCCCATTTGCCTTCATAGAATTCACCACGCAATCTATTATTCTTCATGGTAATGATCAAACAGATCAACAAAACAAGGAATTCTTGAAAGGAAAGAAGATAATAACCAAAAGGAAAAGAAACAAGACAATTGAACTCCAAGCTTGTAGACAGTGACAGTTAACAACGCGATTATTTCAGTATCTGTCCTCAATTTCTTTAAGCTATCAAAATATACTCAAAAGATGGGGAAGAAAAATAAAAAATCAAAATCTAGCCTGTTTAAACAACATGGGGCTTTATGTGGCTGTCTCCAACTGTGGTGAGGAAGCACTTGCATATACAGGATGAAGGACATGCCCTTCATTGGGTTCAACATGCACCCATTTGCGGCTGCTCAGCTTGTGTTTTTCAAACTTTACCCGTCCTTCCTTCAGAGCAAAAAGAGTATGATCCTTCCCCATCCCAACATAATCTCCTGGATGAAAACGGGTTCCTCGCTGACGAACTATAATGTTTCCAGGTATCACCCTCTGCACAAAGGAATCAAAAACCGCATATTTTAAGGAAAACTCCACAACTAAATAATTGTATCTACGAAGAAACATCCAAACCAACATAAATCATGCACACACCTCACCGCCAAATTTCTTCACCCCAAGATTCTTAGGTTTGGAGTCACGTCCATTCTTTGTTGATCCAGCCGTCTTTTTGGTAGCCCAACGCCTAAACATCAAGCTTAAGCCACCAGCAGATCCATCTAAACAACAAGAAGAAAACAAAAGCCACGAAATTAATCTGTCAATATTCAAGAAAAATGGCGTTCATAAAAATCTGTCAAAGTGAAGCGTACAGTACCAGCGACGCTGCCATATACAGAAACACTGGTAACCAGCTCTTTCACATTCAATCGTTTGCAAAACGTTGAAGAGAAATCAAACATGCTCATTTTCGGTAACTTATTCTACAATGACACATACCAATTCATGAAAATAAATTTAGCAAGTGAAGCGTACTCCAGCATCAACCAATCACTACAACATCGGAAAATATTCATACAGAAACAAGCAAAATCACGTGCCTCTGAATAAGCGATTCGAGTTAGTGGAATTAAGCGGGGGTTGATAGTCGTCAACGTTTGATCTCTCTCCACGTTATTCACTCAATTGAATCGCTCTAGGGTTTTTCTACCCAGCAAAGAACTGCGACGATGGAAGGAAGGGGGAGAACTAAAGTTTGAAGCCTTCAAAACGACAACGTTTTATAGCTCATAGCGGGTTGCTAAAAGCACCCTAACATTCCAGCATAAAACTCCAAGACTCGAACTTCTCGGAGTGTCAGTATCAAATTTTAGCCCGATATCGGCCTTCCCATGAGTTAATGAGGCCCGGCCCAGATTAATCAACCTAGCACAGCCGCACCCGCACGAGTCTTTCGGACTCCTTGGTACAAAATAGTAAGAAGCGAAGTGGTACGTTTTTTATTATTAATGTTTTAACTTTGTTAGTTAAGATGCACTATGCTTGCAACCTCTTAAGCTAATTCAGGGAGTGACTGTCATTAACCAAATCCTGAACTGTTTCTCTGATCCAAGTTCTAATTGAATCATAACCCAACTTATTCTCCGTCTGATTACTTGGTAATTTTAGTCCTGTTAGTTTCTATCACAAAAATCGATGCCCCCCCTGTTGATGCTTAAAGAGGCTTGCTTTATAATGGCCCAACCGTTGTGTCCTTCAGAAGAAGTCAGTTCATATGCATGCTATTACAACAAGCATTTGCGATATACAATTTTTGACGAGGAATTGAATTACAGAAGAAGAGCAATCACTAAGATTTTTGCTCCATTTTATGCTTCCGTACGACAGAAACACACGGTGCTTCTTCGAAATGCCAGACCTCCACTTGTCAGGATGCTAACAGATACTCATTCAAAGGGGAAGAATATCAAATTCATGGGGCATAAAGTCTTCACTGGGTCTGTAGTATTTGTCCGGAGAGTACAAACTTAAGTTGGACACTTGACTGGTATAAAGGCAAGCAAATCTTTCGACCTACCAAAACAAAAACATATTATTAATGTTCTATGGTACAACTTACAGCTAAAAAAGGCATGAAAGTTGTTAGTAAAGAGCCAAAATGAAATTCGAAAAATGACCACTCCAAATTGCCATAAAGCTAGTTGAAAAGCTTAATCTCACCTGATGAGCAAAGCGTGAATTTTGATAGCCAGTCTTCATTAGTTGTCCCCATACCTTGTGAAACTGAAATTTTCAATACACAAAGAAGTCGTCACCATCGTTTTTTCGCTACTGAAATCAGTAGGCTAAAAATAAAGGAAACCCATATCACAATGCAAAAATGAGTTCTCCACCTTTTGGTGGCACTTCCGCTGTGCCTCTTGATGAATGCTTCGTACCTCATTTCTTTTAGACTATCAAATCAAAAATCAGCATAGAAAAATGTTCAAGTTAGTATACACCATTCATCAGGAAAAACTTTTAGGGTTGCATTTGAAAAAAAAATTACTGACCACTGGCCTAACCTCTAGTTCATCCATTCTAGTGGACATTTTGTGTTGCTCATCAACACTAATATCTTCAAACCTGAAAAAGAAAAGAAAGAACATAACAATAACCATATAGTTTCACACCTAGATCAAAGTGCAATATAATATGGAATTTGAGAAAAAGAATAATTACTTGAAAGACCATTTCAAGCGATGGATTTTATCTTCAATGAGATCACGCTCATTCCTCAGCAATCGAAGTTGCTGTGTAGACATGGATATTTGAGTTTGAGATTAAAGGTAAAGCAACTGATATAACAATCACAAACTACTAAATTCATCATCAACCTAATTTAATAAGTTTGGGCAAATTTGGGACATCTCTTTTGAAACTATTTGACAATATGAAGCACCGTGCAACACAGCTGTTAGTCAAGGTAGCAACTAGTATGTAGCAAGTGAAGCTGTGTTAATACCTACCTATCAGTGCTGTTATGTGATATTTGTCAGCTGTAGAACCCTATACTACTGCTACTACAGTATGGTAACAGATATTTATCTGAACACAAGAGTTACTAAAACTCACCTTACGCATAGCCCTCAAATCCCAAAGCAATTCAACTTCCCTCTCAAGTTCAGGCACAACAAGCATTGTTCTCCAACCTGCTCATTGGGAGATAAATAAAACAGCAATGAAATGACAGATAGCACTAGAAAGGCTAAAAGATCAGTTACACACATTTTTTGTTAAACATACATTGAAAGATCATATATAACAGAAAGAGAATATTAAAAAATTACAAAACAGATGAAAGGAACAACACTAAAAAGGCATACCAAGAACCTTTTTGCTGCGTAAAATATCTCCATAGATATGATCTCCAACATAAAGAACCTACTAAAAGGGTAAAGGTTATCCTCATCTTTCTAGTAAGCTTAAAGAGCAATAGTTACAACAATAGACTAAAATATAAGTTGTAACTATAGACTAAGCTTGCATAACAAAGCATAACCTGTGAACTTGACTCAATTGACAGCAATTTATGAAGATGAGCCACACTTCCTCCCTAACACAAATTTGGATGCATCATTAGCTTTATTCTCATTATTGAAACTAATAAAATTCATATAGCGAATAAATTTGTTTTTGAAAAGAAAAAAAAACACAAGCATCTTTCATATTAGGTTTAGTTATCTACTAGATGTTACTGAAAAGCACCTGGAAAATTCGACAAGTTCCATTGCGTCCCTTTAATGATAATCTCGGTGAAGAATTTCCCACCTGCTCAACAGGACACATTATGTATTTCCTTACAGAAGGATACAATCGTCAACAGCTGAACAAGAATACATAACACATGCATATTGACCTGTGGCATAGGTGTGCCATTATCAGTGTTAAGTAGCATCCCTGACTCAGGTTCAACCTCAAAAATATTTGCACGATTTTCTTCATGGAAGAAGCCTGGCTTCGCACTGCATTGACAGATATTTCTCCAAGGTCAGATGCTGAGGAACGAAAGCATTGTACTACCAGATGTTAATCAAGGAAAATTAATTGAAGTTTGCCATAAAGTCGTGATAATTAAGTTATAAAATCTGGACAGCTGATTATGTTATGTTCTATGTATCAAGCTTTATTGAGAATTTTTATTCACAAACAGCATTCAATAAAGCATGTACTAGTTTATAATGTGTTATGAAAGATAACTACCTGCCAGTTATGACTACATCAAAGCACTGAAGCCAATCAAAACTGCAAGTGCTGCTACAATCCAGTGTCTGAGATCTACAGAGGAAGTTCATCACAATGTTTGTATAGTCCCACAAACTGCAACAAGAGATGTTGAATTTGTAAGAATTAAATGAATTAAGATGAATTAAATTAATTGATCAATTCAACTCTACCCATGCTATGAGGTAAAAGAATTTAGGGGATACTGATACCTATTTGTCACCAGGAATGTTGAACGACCAGAATATCTAAGCATTTTCAGCATGGGCACTATTGATGTATCCTCATTGATATACCTAATATATGTCAGAATATGTGAGAGGCACCTGTCAACAATTATATCAAAGATATGTGCATGATTAAATCCAAAACCAATAAAAACTAGCCAACTCCAGTTTGGCCACTAGCCTTGTAATTCCCAGCTTTACTCCTTACCTTTTAGGATCCTTCGCAACCATTTGCTTCAAAGTCCCATCCCGATGGCACAAATCAACGGCAGCTCGAACGTCTTTGTACATTCGAGCATAGCTGCGAGATCATGTAAAAGAATTGGCAAAATGAGAAACAAATAATATATTAACAATGCAGCATAGTAACCTGCCTGCATAGTTAAGACTCATCCTGCCAATTCCTACCATTAATACAAAATAGTGTTTTCTTACCTGGTGCCCTGCAGAACTTTTCCAGGATTATTGTCCATAAAGTCAACAAGTTGAGCAAACAGGTAGGCTTCAGCCAAAGAAAAAAGGGTATCAATGAGCGCATAGTCTGGTTCGTCAAAAGAATCTCGTATCAGAGTATTTCCATAAGAATCAACTTTCTCTTCCTTGGACATCTCTCTAAATCCATGGTAGGCTACTTTCACATATTTATGCCGATCCATCTGCATAATGCACAGCCATTGACTAAATGTTTTCATCAATGAAAGCTAACAATTAAAAAGTTGAATATCCAACCAAAATGAAGTTGACCAGACCAACAGGAAACAAATTACAGAACAAAGTAAGAGAAACAGGGATTAATGTGGTTAACCTTTAAGATATTTCCTCTCTTTTTATCAAGAACCAATCCTCTCACCATGTACTTCCAATCAAATGACCACTCCAGTAGCTACACAACATCAACTTGCTTAACCAACCAAAATATACTGTTCAAATCTTAGAAAAGAGAGAAATAAATAGCAATGATGGTAAATCTCCAGTTAGATCACATAATATGAACTCAAAAATTTCATTTGCTCATACTATATAAACTAATATGCAAAT
This sequence comes from Xylocarpus granatum, assembly GCA_019650275.1. Classification (NCBI taxonomy): domain Eukaryota; kingdom Viridiplantae; phylum Streptophyta; class Magnoliopsida; order Sapindales; family Meliaceae; genus Xylocarpus; species Xylocarpus granatum. The sequence goes on from BNST01000941.1 coordinate 37,389, forward strand.
TGCTTGATCAACTCAAGCATGTAAATATGCCTAGAAATCACACACTTTATTGATTACACATGCATAGACATAAAATAGACAAACCTCTAGAGGATATCCCAGATCATAAACCAGTTTTCGGACTGTTCCTTCATATGCAAGGGATTCAAAAGTTTCAGGCTTGTATTGGGCCAGTGTGTAATCCATATCAAAGCCAACAGCAACGATGTTCTTCATATTCAATGATCTGTTGCAAAAGATCTGTTTTCCTATATCAATCTTACATCCTCCTGCAGGAGACGACCATATACATGGTTCTTGACCAGCATCACCACTGCTAATGTCCCGTAAACATGATATTCTGTCACCTATAACAGTCCCGTGACCCTCATCCATCGAATAGTTTGCATGCAACAAATTAGTTCCTGAAATGTTTTGGGAACAAAATATGATTAGCTTTAATGGTGAATTTGAGTTGTCTCATACCAAGTTAACGCCAAACAAAACAAAGGAATTTCCTAAAGGTACAAACTTAATTCCCGATATTACACACGAACTGACACAACTCTGCAGTTCATGGTAAGTTCTTGTACATTTCTAACTTAAATGGCTATAAAACAAGCAAATTCAATTAGCTTAGCATCCATGTAGAGTGAAAAATTTCTTGTGCATTAACTATAATGTAACTCACAGATTGAACGTAGTTGAATCCTCTGATAGATAGACAATATCGACAATTATATTCACTTATTTCAGAAAACACCCAAGAGAAGCTTAAATACTCTCATAGATATACCCAAATTTCCAAAACGTCTAATTCTTTCTTGTCAAACAATTTAAAAAGTTAGCATGGGGAGGAAAAAAAATACTCCTTTAAACTGAACATCTTACCTGTTGTATCAATCAAATGAGCACCACGTAGGTTCTGAGCCTAAGAATCTTCCAAGATATGCTCCAAGAATCACCTAAAAATCCAATTTCTTGATTAAAACCACAACCTCTCGGTCCCAAAACAACCCATAACCTATCACTAACTAACCTGATTCACCCAAAATCCACCAATTAAAACCCAGAAAACTTGTTTCTAAGCAAAATTACAAACTCTCGTAGAGTAACAAACAAGAACGCTAAAAAGCAGTAACCAAAACCGTAGAAACAAACAGTAAATCAAATGCACGTCACTTGAAGCACCAAATTTGAGCCAAAAAGTTAAGCTAGTACTAACCAGCAGCGTGAAATGCTCTCCTTTTGCCTGGAAATCCGGGATGAAAAGGAATTCGCGAAGAAAGAGGAGGAGAGAAAAGAGAGAGACAGAAATGAACGGGCTTCTTAGGAATTCGCATGGTGGCATTAAATAGACATATCTGGGAATTAGTGAGTGGGAGTAAGGATAAAAGAATACAAGAATCTGATACCAGAACAAGTGTGCGATTACAACTCGGCAATGAAATCGAAAGATGAGAAGACATCTAATTACAGCAACAACAAGAAAGTAATTTCGCAATTTGGGGAAATACTTGAATTGGATTATCCATATCGGATGGAGAATAAAGGGAATTTAATTCCAGATGTGATTGGTTCTGCCTTTTCTATTTATTAGCACTGTTTGGTTCCAGTTGCTCTGCTGGAAAGAATATGAATAAATGGGGAGGGAGAAATGCTAAACGCTGTAAATGCGAGCGAGCGAGTCGCGGTGGGTGTGGTGGGGAAGAAAGCTGGAGGGGATGAGACGGGATCGCGGGAGAGTAGCGTTGCTGTTGTTGCTTAGAGATCAAGATGCTGTGCCACGTCGGATTATTGAATTATGTGTTGCGTATTAGTTTTAGTTGTCGCAATCCGTAACCGTAAAGCCTTGTCTCGTTCATTTGCAATTGTTATTTTTATTATTATTAAAAATTATAAATAAATAAATAAAATTTATAATATTAAAGAGTGATGGCATTTCCATGGCACGTTTCTCCTCCCCCCCCTCAATCCTCCCGCGGTTGCCAGTTGTATTAATCCGCGATAGCACGGCTGCAACCACCGAAACTCATGGTTGGAATGCATGCAATCGCCAGCATTCCATATCAGAATCAGATTCAGATTCAAGTAACACGTGGCAAAATGACAATCAACACTGTAATCACGTAATAATTAAAAAGGCTTGCGATTCTTCTTATATATACTGTTTTTATAACCATCATTGGGTTCCCCGAGCATTAAAAGGCGAATGTGCCGGGCATTTGTTCCACTGCGCGTTACGTAGGCATGGGGAGGAGGGAAGCGATTCCACATTCCACTCTTTTTATTTAAAAATTAGGTGGATAATTAATTAAGTCATCGCTCTTGGAATGAGAATCAATTAAGGATAGTAACGGCAAATGATCTTTCCGTGATAATTATAGCACGAGTTCCTCGTGTTTCTATACCAACCAGACCAAATTCGAACCGTTTGGTTTAATATTTCCCGGTGGGAGGCGGGTAATTGTTGGATTTTCACGGCCGACCTTGCATATACGCAGATGCAATAGGCATCTTCGTTGAAGCAAAGAGTGTCGTTTTGTTGTTGCCAAGAGCTTCCAATTCTGATTCATTACAGGAGAAGATATGGAAAGTCGGTTTGTTACCAGAAGATAAGTCTAATGTCATGGTTCCAATGCCTGTCATTATAAGCTCAGTATTGACCTGCCTTTTATTAAATATGAAACGTTACATCCATCAACGCTGTCAATGACTTGTAATTCGCTATTCAAATTTGAAAATATTTTATAAATTTTTTTTAAAAAAATAAATAATAAATAATATTTATAATAAAAAAAATTATATCAATAATATAGAAATTAAAAAACGATTGTAACGGTACCGCGACCGTACCGTAGACGAAGCTAGGCATAGTTTTAGCTTCGGGAGTGAAAACGTGGAGGCACCAACCAACCATGACTCCAGCTGTTCTGCGCCTTATCTACTGCTCTCCCTCCACTCTCACCGCCTTATTATCGTTCCCTTCGAAGCCACGAGTTTTGAAACACAATCCCACGCTCAAACGCCGAGACAATCAACAGAGCAATCGAATCGAAATCTCCCGCAGAGACGCTATTTTACTCACATTTCTCACTCTCGTGCCGTCGCTTTCTCAGCCCGATCCGGCCAATGCATTCTCCATTGGAATTTGTATGCACTATTTGCTCTTATTAATCGCCCTTTTTTGCTATCGGAAAACCTACTTGCTTGTTTGTTTCGCAGCAGGACCAAAGGATTGGCTTAAAGAACAAAAGAAGAAGTCCTACAAGTTTCTTTTGGCCCCAGTCGATGCCTCCCGACAAATTCTAAACTCTGCCTATCTCTTACTCGGTAAATTTCTTTCTCTTGCTATTGCTGTCTCTCTAGGTTATCATTTTCAATCGGTTAATTTGGTTGATTTCAACAGTGTCCAAAGAATCTGACTGTACGGAGAAGGATATAGAGGAGGTTCAAAAAATGTTGAGATCTGCAGCTAGAGATTGCGTTCCACAACAGAGGAATTCATTTGTTTCATTTCAAGCTAATACTGGTGTTGAGGTTTGTTTTTCCGGTGTTTGAGTATTCATATTTGTTTCTATAGTTTTGTTTAGGTTTCGTTTACTTAAGCTTAAGCTCATAATGCGTTATCTTTGATAATTGTAATTAGATTGACGACAGCTTAATTGGTTGACGTTGTTAAGTTTTTGAGCATCTAATTGCATTTTAATCATTTATGTGAAGTAGGAATGAAAAGAAACCGAATCATGTTCTGTAACATTTGTTAAACGGAAATTGATCGAGTGAGATAAATAGATGATTGAAGCGATGTCAGGGAAAAGACACTGATTCATGCCACTTGATCTCACGTGGCTGTAATTTTTTGTTTCAATTCATGTGCTGGGCAGGTTTGCACATTTCGTTTGATTGTGAAGAATGCCTCTTCTTTGCTTGATAATAAGGATCCTGCAAAATTGCAAGCTGAAGCTATACTTAATGATCTTGTAAGGTAGTTGCTGGTTTACCTGGGCATGTGTCCAAATACAGCTGCTCTGTGTATTTGTGATGTTTTATTTTGGTTATGTTTGCTTAAACTGGAGTAATTTTGCATCAAGCATGATTGTTTGCTCTTTTTTCCTCCCTAATGCTTCCTATGTAGCAGATCCTTTACTTCTCTCAATGGGCTTGCTGGTGATTCTGATATCAAACTTCCTTCCAAAAGGTACATCTCTCATGTCAAGCCTACTAGTATATGGAAGTGGTGAAGCTTTTTTCCTGAATAATATTTAGTTTTTCTTTGAAACATGGTGTTTGATTCATGTTCATAGAATATACTTTGCACTCCTCTTTAGACTCTTTATCTTATTTTGTCTTTCTAGGCAATCTTGTACCTCTTGTCCCAACCAAATGTTGCATGGAAGCCAAATAAACCTTGAGTTGCCTAAGTTGAAATATGAGACAAGAGCAAGAAAACTTACTTTTTACTAGTAGCATCTCTGAAACTAAATTTAATTTTCAACAGTCAGTTACCAGTGAAAAGAAAAAGAGAATTCAGAGTTTTATGGAAGGGAAAGAAACCAGTAGCAAACATTGTTTATGCTTAAAATTGTGGAGAAAAATCTCATTTACTACATAAAATCCTTTGTGCACACCGGGATTGGGATTTGAAGTAAAGCATGTCCATCAATGACATTGTATTCTGAGGCAGTTTGCCCACTTTGTTTATTGTACAACTAACTGATTGGGGCAATTTCAGTGGCCTTAAGTTGTGTTTATTCTCCCGCTATACATGCTACCATTAATTTGGTGTATGTGTCCGTTAGATGGTCTCCATTAACTGGTTTAAAATGTTTGCTGACTTTCATTACTCCTCAAGTTAAATTCTAGTGGCAGTCATGTGCTTGTTCATTATTTGATCTACATTTTTTATTTGTTCTTTACCTTATTCTTGCCTGATAATTATTTTGAATAGTTATTTCAGGCAAAAGTTGGCAGATGCACTCATGGATACCATATCTTCCCTTAACAAATTTGAGCAGGGCATTAAGGACTGCCTCGAAGTTTGATCATTTTGGTTATTCTACTGCAATTGGAACAATCTGGTGTATTTTGTGTTTCAAAGTTTTGCAGACGCTTTTGTTCTATGGAGTTGGAACATAGAAGAAACTGGAATTGTTGAAAATATCAATTTCAACCATTGTTTTCCTTTCCCTTGTTTCCTTGTTCCATGCTGGCTTTTTCTTTAATAGCCGCAAGGTGTCTGTGTTGTAGTATTTTTGAAGTAAAGAAGGTGGTCTATGTTTAAATTTTCCTAAATGCTTCTCATGCAATCAATGATATTGGCAGGTAAACCTCTCTCTGTGATGTAGTCTAAGCCTAAAATTTGTATCAATAATTTGTAAATTTTGTATCAGTTTATGTTTCCAACCGCTTGCTTGTATTTTGTGATTAGTTTCTTTTCAACCTGAACTCTGATTAGCCACAAGAATCAAAGTTTTTGAGAATCTTGCTATAGTCTTCACCCTCAGTACATGCATTAGATGAAAAACCTTTTCTCAGCTGATTTTGCTGAGCATAGCCCTTTCTATTTCAAAGTTTTTATTTGGTGGTTGGGTGTTATGTTTCTCTTTAGCTGTTTCCCATTAAAACAGTTTGCAAAATTTGAATTTTATACTTGACATAGAAGTTTTTTGAAATTCTTTTTCACTTGAAATAGAAGGTATATGAAATTCTTCTACTGGGAAAAATTGCGGATGCTTGCTTCTAGGATGGCCTTAGGACAAAAGAGTAAGCAACATTAGATGTACGCTAGTATCCATGTCTATGACCTACTTATAGAATGACCACACAGCTCCAATGTTTTGTTATGATTTGTTTATTTGTGTGTTTTATGTTGCTCAGACAGTGCTACTACATCTATCCGTTAATTGGGAGCTTGTGCCTAGGCTTAATGTTGTAACAGATGGCTCTCTGTGGAGTTGTTTGAGTTGGTGAACCAGCAGCCTGCACCAAATACAGTCTACAGCATGTTGTTCCATTATCTGGGTGGGTTTGCACGGACATAGGCAACCTCCGGAGCTTGTTGAACAGATTTAATTGATCATGCATGAGCCCAAAATGAGCATCTGAATCACCAGTTTGTGAAAACTTGACATGAGAAAATCCTAGAGATGGCAGTAAATGGTCAGGCCAATCACTATAAAAATGGAAGACAGAATGAGATAGTGTGGTTGACTGCTTGTTCATGAAATCTGCCAAAAGAACAGTTTGGACAAGGGCGCACTTGTCTGCTACGATCTTCAGCACTTGTATGGCATGGGCGTGCAAAAGGTAGTAGTTGATACCTTCTAGAACCCACACTGTGTTCTTCTCTGGCTTATACCTCGAAATCTGAAGTTTTCATGCCATTCATTCTCTCTGATGTCTGCTGCTACTCTGGTTAGGGATTTTGCAGTCATCCTCAGATGCTGCTGTTCATCTCTCAGATTCCATTGCTGCTTTTATGAGAGTGGTTTTCACTTGCAAGACTTCTGGAAAATCTACTTCAAAGATGTCACTTTCCTTCAAGCAACCTAAATGGTATGCTCTTGTGTCCATTCCTGCAAATAAAAATGTTTTCCTGTTAATTATCACTAAGCTTTTGATCATTATAAATGCAACTGAATATTTGATTGACCATACTCGTCATTCTTCTGGCTCTGAATTGGGAAGGCTGTTTTTCCTTTTCGGAAGACACCGTGACTCTTGGATGCAGTAATATCAGCTATCCGCACAAAATATGTAATTTCCAGTATTTTACCACACTGTTTATTACCAGTGGCAATAACTCTGAAGATTAGATAGTTTGTTGTCCGAAAATTACATGTATTATACTGTATTATCTGTTCATGCGGTGCATGTCCATCATTCAGTTGATGAAATATGCATAATTTGGGGACCTCTAGACTCTGGTTTCATGTACATTACGACTAATCGTATCATAACACGATAAACCAAGTCAAAAACTAGGGAGGAGTTATCACAAACCTGCACCAAGGAGAACCATCTGGGATTCTCCGTTATTAAAAGAATTAAGAGCAGCTTAAATTTGTGAATCAAACCAGAGGTTCGAATGGCAAGCAGTACCCCTGAAATTTCTCTGGTATTGTTGAGACGGTCTCACTTTATCTTCTCATGAGCACTTCTTAGATACGTCTCTCCTGCAAGCAAGCCTGCTAGATGGTCATGGATTATGTGCGTCCACAGGGCTCTTCCTGCTGCGGTTTGGCATGCCGTCTTTTGGAGGGAATCCCACCCGATTGTCAATTGTTGCATGGAGATGTCGAACAGTGTCAGTAAATAACAATTGTGGAAGCTTCAGCTCCTGCCGTTCTGGGTTCTCTGGCAAGCCATTTTCTTGGTCTGGCATATCTTTGAATACGAAGAAATTTGAATAGCAATAGAAGAAGAGAGGGAGAAGATAATGCATGCAATATATAATAGATTAGAGAAAAAGGGTTTTTGTTTATGGAGGGAGTAGGAATCTTAGTCAGGGATAAGAAAAGAGAGCCACACATAGCCTACGTTTGCGAAAATCCTTAAACCGTATCCAGCTTCGCTTCCTCCATGAAAAGGTATGTGACAAAATAGTCCCCGACTGCCACCATTTCATGTGTGGAAACATCCCTATCTAACCTCTCCAATCCCAATGTTAAAAATAATAATAATGAAAAAGACAACCGTCCAACCCGTTACGTGACCAAGTACGTACTTGTCATTTGGTTGCACTGGGCTAGTGTGACTGCATATACAGTCCGCGCCAAATTGCCAATAGTGGTAGGAGGTAGAAGACAGATGCGTGAGGGTGTTTTGAGTGGGTGGGGGAGTTGGCTTGGAAGATCCTGAATGACGATATCAAGTTGGCAATTGAATGGTGTTAAATAACGTAAGGATCTGCATTGATGTTTACAGATTTTCTATTGGATGTTTCTTGGCATTGAAAATCTTCCATTTCCATCAGATTAAGCGTTCAAATAGCGGAGCAGCAGGATCCGGGGATTCGGTATAAAGTTGCATGTCCAATTGCAATGTTTATACCGCTGAATACAACCTTCATTGTTCCCTCTGTAACATAAAAAGGTGTTTTTGAGTTTCACACAACCAGTAAAATCATTCACAATTCAGCCTTTTTCTAATTTTCTTGGACTTTCTTTGTATTTTTCTCAGGAAATGATATTACAAATGACAAGTTATAAGTGGGAGATAGAGGAGTAACCCCTTGCTTGATGAAAATACTATTGAATGCATCCCGAGATTTTAGTTCACTTTTTTCATGATCATCTTCTGGTATGATTCCTCCAGGCGCCATCTCCGATATGAACATTTCGGATTGTCCGAGACATGGGGCCTAATCACGGACAATGGGCATGAAAACCTAGTTTTTGAATAAGCCTGACCCAATAAAATATGACCCAAACTGAAAAAGCCCAGACCAATAAACTACGAGCCCAAAGCCAAGTACGTGAAAGGTGCCCAACATACCTGTGTACTGGCAAATTGGACGTGCTAAACCAGTCGTCTTCTTCTGCCGCTTACCGTTTTCACTTCGTTCTGCCTCACTTCTACTCTCGACGTACCACGAATGTGACATTCCTATAAACCCAAGAGACGAAACCCCGAAGATGTCTTCGTCTTCTATACGCGCTCGCCTCACTCTCGTGGCTCTCCTCTCGGCCACCACCTTCTATTTCGTCTACAAATCTCGCCGCCTCAACAAGCTTCTCAGTATCTCGTTAAAACCCAAAAAGCCTCAAAACCATAAACCTGAAAAAGGAAAGCTCTTTTTTATCTCTAAAACTGGCACTTCGAAAACCCTAGCTCAGCGTCTTCACTCTCTCTTAACCTCGAACGATCTCCCATTCGACCTCGTCGATCCCCAAAACTACGAGCCCGAAGACTTACCTAAAGAAACTCTAATTTTGATTGTTGCATCCACTTGGGAAGACGGTAAGCCACCTGAAGCCGCAAAATTTTTTACGAATTGGCTGGACGAAAGCGCGAATGATTTTAGAGTGGGGTCGTTGCTGCTTTCGCAATGTAAGTTTGCGGTTTTTGGGGTGGGAAGTAAAGCGTATGAGATAACTTTTAATATGGTGGCGAGAGATTTGTCGAGGAAAATGAGAGAATTGGGTGCAGTTGAGGTTTTACCGGTTGTTGAGGGTGATGTGGACGGTGGTGAACTGGACGTTGTTTTTGAGGATTGGGGTAAAAGAGTGGTTGCGGTTTTGAACGGTAGTGATCAGGGGGTGAATGATATTGAAAATGTTGAGACTATCGTGGGAATGGAAAGTGATGATGATGATCGTGATTATGATGATGATGACAATGATGAGGTGGTCGAACCAGAGGTGGTTGATCTAGAGGATATTGCTGGTAAAGGGCCGTCCAGGAGGTCAATCAATGTTGCTCTAACTAATGGAAAAGTTAACGATGGCAAGAGAGATATGGTTACTCCGGTGATTAGAGCGAGTCTAGAGAAGCAGGTAACGCTCATTTATTCTTTCTGAATTTTGAAGGACGAAGTTTTGCTGCTTTTATATCTCCTTTTGTTGTGGAGGATCCATGTCCGTGTCTTTAAAATTTGGATAAACCTTAGTCCTGTTAACTCCATATCCCTTATGAAGACGTACGGAGCCACTAGTAGCTATGCTCCAGAGAATTCTACATAGAGTGTAGGATGTTCATTTTTCTCCTGTTAAATGATTAGCCGTATTAGTTGGCTTATGTGGTAGGATCTAGTTATAATTTTATGCTTATAATGGCGGTTTTTGATATTCTTGGTTGCATTTGATTCACAGGGGTATAAAATTATTGGTTCCCACAGTGGTGTAAAAATCTGTAGGTGGACCAAGTCACAACTTAGAGGCCGAGGAGGTTGTTACAAGCACTCATTTTATGGCATTGAAAGTCATAGGTAATTATCCTTATGCTTTTAGTAAGCCTATTCCTTGTTTTGAGTTATAATAATTAGTGTTCATTTCACTTCCCCTCAGAATATCAAGTAATTTGCAAGCCTTAGTGATTTCTTTTTAATTGGGAATTTTTGAATGGGAACAGATGCATGGAGGCTACTCCTAGCTTGGCATGTGCCAACAAATGTGTTTTCTGCTGGAGGCATCATACGAATCCTGTAGGGAAGAGTTGGCAGTGGAAGATGGATGATCCACTACAGATTGTGAATACAGCAATAGACCTACATAAAAAGATGATTAGGCAAATGAAAGGAGTTCCTGGTAAATGTTATGTATCTTTTCTACTTGATAAGCCATGTGGAATTGTGCATTCTGCTATAGACAAAAAAGTTCACATCCAACCACGGGGAAGAAAAAGAAAGTAGCAAAATTTTCAATTATATGTTTTGCACCTCCCAATCCTCCACCTGCACTACACACCATGAATTTGTGTGACATTACTACCCGTAAATTGAGGACACTCTTTTATAGAAGTAACCAAGCCTTTAGAATGTGAAAAGGGGAAAAAGAAAAAGAAAAGACATTATCAAGTTGATAATTTATGCATAGACTTATTTACTTGCAGCGACTATAAAATTCTATGTGTGTAGGTGTTACAATGGAGCGACTGAATGAAGGTCTTACTCCTAGGCACTGTGCCTTATCACTAGTTGGTGAACCAATTATGTATCCAGAGATCAATACTCTTGTGGATGAGCTGCACCAAAGACAGATTTCAACATTTCTCGTAACAAATGCACAATTTCCTGACAAAATTAAATTGTTGAAGCCAGTCACCCAGGTCAGCTGGTCACCATTTTTTTTCAGTATATTGGAACAGAAATTGAATCCTTGGTCATGAATAGCAAACCTATGTGATTTCTTTGACACATACAGTTATATGTGAGTGTGGATGCCGCAACAAAGGAAAGCTTGAAGGCAATTGATCGACCTCTCTTTGGGGACTTTTGGGAGAGGTTCATTGTAAGTATGATTTATTGGTGTATTTATATTTAAAGTTTGTGATATGTTGAAGAGAAAGCTGGAGGAATATGAGAAATCTAATCCAGAGGGGGAATGAGATAACAAAGTTTGTGGTATTTAGTTGGTCATATTACATACGCAAGAGAGTGAATATCTTGAGGCTTAAGTTTGCAATGAATATTTTCTCCACCCATGTGATCATGAGTCCTATTCTGGTATTAATGCCTTGGGACAAGCAACAGGGCATGCAGTAGGTGTGATGTTGGTGTGAATTTAGCACCTCAGAGATTACTTGTTCATGTTCTTTCGCAAATAATGCCAGGATTCCTTGAAAGGTCTGAGAGAGAAACAGCAGCGAACAGTTTATCGACTGACACTGGTGAAAGGGTGGAATACAGAAGATGTAGATGCTTATTCTAAACTTTTTAGTATTGGAAATCCAGATTTTGTTGAAATCAAAGGTGTTACGTACTGTGGGTCGTAAGTCTTTTAATCCTAGTCTAGTTCTATTATTTACAATCCTGTGCTTGCATAATAATGGAGTTCTTCTCACAGATCTGCTACATCAAAGTTGACTATGGAGAATGTGCCTTGGCATGCTGATGTGAAAGCCTTTTCAGAGGCCTTAGCTTTGAGAAGCAAAGGGGAGTACGAGGTTGCATGTGAGCATGTCCATTCATGTTGTGTTCTCTTGGCAAAAACTGAGAAGTTCAAGGTCAATGGCCAATGGTTCACGTGGATAGACTACAAAAAGTTTCATGACCTGGTTAGTACTTCACCAATTTCAATTGCTGAAGTCTCTAGAAAGTTCTGTTTTTATGATATATTTTTGATGAAATTGCAGGTCACTTCAGGAAGACCCTTCAGCAGCAAGGATTATATGGCTGCTACGCCCCACTGGGCTGTCTATGGAGCTGAGGAAGGTGGATTTGATCCAGATCAGTCTCGGTATAGGAAGGAGCGACATCACAAATCAGGTCGCTGAACTGTCAGGTTAGGTCCGCAAGGGATCTAAAATAGTTTTGACCCTTTTTCTTCATTTTTTACTTTTAAAGGTTGAAACAGTTTGGTGGTAGTGGTACATGGTTATATATAGTGGCAGTATTCTTAGTTGAGATTATTTTTTGACCACCGTATTTGTTTATATTTCTAAACTTGAAGAATATAAAATTTTGTAATGCTTTTATTTTTGAAGCAACTATAGATCATTACAGGGTTACACATTTTAGGTCTCATTGCTCCAAGTGTTACACAAGTATTGTCGACGAATTTTTATGATTGGTGCTTTTCTGTTATGTTATGAATGCTCTTTTTAATGTTGATATCAGTAAACTTTCTATAAAAGTCTCTTTGTTGTAAAACATCGGGTGGGAAGCTGGTGCTTAGTCTCTATCCATATGCAATCTCAGTTATCGTAGCAGTTCAACAAACTTAAGTTGTTCATCTCAATAGTTACATTATGTTAAGGATTGCTTGTACTGGCAGTAGTCTGTCGTTTCAGCTCGTCTGGGGTGATGATAATCAAGCATCAATTTTGCTAATGTCACTTTTTATGTATTTATACAGTAGGACTGAGGTGGAGTAAGTAAATCCAATCCCACTAATCACTCCCCTTGTACGTACAAGTCTTGACTTGTAGATATGTAATTTAAAACATCCAGAAATATCTTCATCACTTTCATTTACAAATCTTAAAAATCTCTCATCGCATGCTCTTGTTTATCATGCGTTATCTCTCTGTCCCTTCATTAGTGTTTCTTATATTTTGCCTTTGTGTTTTATCTAATTATTTACCTGTCCTCTCATGTTATCTATATATAGCCCATCTCAATGTAGGGAAGTTGCTTGGTAAAAGGAACATTGAACTTGCAAACTGGTTGCACCTCCTGTTTCCATTGATACATGTTGTGCAATAACCTGCCCTTCCCTTTGGGTCTCCAGAAGATCAACAAGACATGCAGTACCGAGCAAGCCATCTTCTTGAAGTTTTGGCAGAATGATATGGGGATTTGCATGAACCACTCGGACCCCTCCAATTATTGGATTCGGCTATTTATTTAATTATTATGTCTAAAAAATAAAACCGAATTGAACTGAACGCGCAGGTTATGCATGTGAAAATTTTTAAGTAAGATAATTTATTATATAATATAATAATAAAATAAAATTTATTATTATAATAACATAATAAAATAATTTTAATTGAAATTTTCCAGGCGGACAAGTTCTGATAGCCATGACCACGCCCAGTTAAAAGGTTGGTTCGTCGGAAAATTTTCTTAGAAAAAAGTCAGCCTTTGCGTTGTGCTGTGGTTGCCCTATCCCAATGAAACAGTAGACGCGGCAATTGAAGTAGATGGAACCCACTGCAGCGCAGCGTGTGGGATTGATAAATCACGAGCTACTGTCTCTGCGTCTCTCTCTCTCTCTCTCTCTCTAGTGTGTTTTTAGAGTTGTACTGGACCGTCCTTCCATATAAGACGTCGTCTCTCTTCACCGTCCATTCCTGCCTTCAGTTTTGCTTTCCACCCCCCCAAGTCTGCTGTTACCTAGCTTTCCCTTCCTTTCTTTTTTGACTTGGTCTGATTATCATAATTATAACTGGGCCCATTGGTACGATCCCCCTTCTCATTGGGCTTTTTGTTTGCGTTGGTGTTTTTCCCAGTCGGCAAAACCCCATATTTCAGTCTCCCAAAGAAAAGCGTGTGCGCCACGCCTCTTCCTATTTTTCTCCCCTTGGTCAATTTCTCCGACCAATCCATTGGTCACTGAGGCGGCTAGAACGTGTTTCGTCAAACAATCGTTGCACTTGAGCGTGATAGCCACGTGCTAATGACAATGAGTTGTCATCAATTTGTCCAAAGCAATTATAACTCAGCGCCTCTTCCAAACATTATAGCACAGAGCTGGCACTGCCACTGCCCTCAACAATTACCATTCAGTTGCTTCCTCCTTTCTCCTTCCCTTCCTCACCTTCAGATTTCAATCCGCATCTCATCAATGTCTCCGGAACCCCGTCAGTATATCTGCAGAGATTAACTCTTTCATCGACTTGGCCCCTCCTCCTCGTCTCCACCATTGTCGAATGTTAAAGATCGATCGACTACATATTACATGTAATCAATCTTAATTCATAATAAATTATGATAACCATCGAAGATTTAGTACGAATGATTCGAGAGTAATATGATACTTTCTATCTTCAAATGACGATGTAAGGATAATAAAGAACTTGATAAATCAAAATCACTGCAAGCAAACACAGCCGTGAGGTTCTAATTTCTCTCATTTGATAGAGAGAGCAACAAATGATCACGAAATCTACTGTATTTGCTAATCATGAAACCTCGAGGGTTCATAACCAATAAAGGTGACGTGAATAAAAGAAAGAGAATCCCTTTGCCTTCTATCCACAGAGTTAATTGTCATATGAAATAATAGAAAAATTAAGGGAGATCACCCGGACCGTTTAATCGTAATATTACCAAGTGTTATTTTCAGCAGCTCTTTCTGGGTTTGCTCTTTCTCCTAGCTCTGCTTCTTCTTGGAGGCAGCTCCCTCTCAACAGATTGTCCCTCTCCCTTTTTTGTACCTCCCACAGAAGCTGATGAAGTTTCTTGCTTTACCTCTTGTTGTTCTTCTTCTTCTTCCTCGCTGGTTTTAACTTTTTTTGATCGACTTTCACTGACTTCTTCAGGCGCTTGTGGTTCTGCTGGTGCTGCTTGTTCTTTGTTCTCTTCACTTTCAGTCTTTTCAACTATCTTTCGAGGCCTACCTCTCTTTCTAGGAGCCTGCGGCTGTGACTGTGACTGTGACTGTGGTTGCTGCTGCTGCTGGGTTTCATCTACCGTCGATGAAGCTTCAGCAATTGCTACTGAGAGCTCCTTGGTTTTTTGAGGCTTCTTTTTACCCATCAATCTATATCAGTGTACATATATATTCTTCCTCTTATCAATAAGCCATAGATATATGCTACTCTATCCAACAACAACTGTACATCTACCAATCACACGATTAGCCTCTAACCCAGATAAATCATCAAAATCAAATCTTCCACTAGTTTTGATGTTTTACATCCCCTTATTACTTCCGTATTGAATCCCCAAATCCATTCGACAAACACCCATTTCTTTTTCCCAAGAAAAATATATATCACACCTCTCTCCCTTGTTCTCTCTCAGATATCCTACTAAAGCAATAACTGGACTAATATCTTTGACCAATATTCAGATTCCGGAAACCCGTTAATACTCTCCCTCTCTCTGTGTGCGCATCTTACTATATTACCCAAAATAATAATACAGGGTACCTCTCCTCTTCTATCCTACTCCTGTTGAACAGTATTATAATAATAAACTAACATTTAAAATAAAAGCTCAAAAGCCACTTAAATCATTCTTCTTTTCCTTTTATCTGTCGCTCTCTAGTTTCTATATTTTATATGTCCTTACTATGCCAGATGAATGGCCAAAGTCTTAAGTTCAAGCCTAAGTCTAGCCATGGTTAGATTTGTTTGGGGTTTATATTATTTCACTGCCCCCATCTTATGGTAGCTCTTCTTCTATTCCTACCTATGAATAACAGCATCTGGATTTTACGTGGGTAAAATCAGTGTACTTTGTCACTCAAAGTCAGTCGACCGATCACTTGTCTCTTCGAGGCTTTTGTTTTGTATCCTCAAGTCTTTCATCTCAGTCACAATTAGCCTGAGTCTACCATATGGTCGAAGAATTTAACATGAAATTATCACAGGATTGGAAGAAAGAAACCAATCATAAACCCAGTAAAGGGTAGAGAAAAAAAAACCCGTGGAAAATTGCTTGTGCGGATGATAGCAGGATTAGGTGAACAGTATGGCTCACCCTATTGAAGCAAAGCAAAGTTTGAATAAAAGTATTGGTCGTCGTTTTCGTTGCCCAAGTACAATTTTGTCAAAGAAAACAAAGAGAATAAGAGCAGGACGATTGAGGGAAACTTGTGAAGGAGGTTTACCCCACTCCCATATCCACATGCAGTGAAAACCCATGTCCTTTAACAATCACCCGGCGAGAATTCTGTATCAACTCGAAGCTCTGCTTCTTCTCCTATGATGGATTCCATTATAGAACCCCAAAGCGAAAAATAAAAATTAAAAAAATCTTTGACTCGAATAAAAACTGAAGATCTTAGTTAATATTGTTAATTACAGTCAACTCGAGGCCTCTCGAGCCCTTAACATCTACGCGTCAACTTGTGGAAAAGCTTAAAGCCGGCAGCCGTACTTATCTTTCTCGGCGGGCTCCACCTAATTAAGGAAGCCCTCCATGATTGTACAACGTATATAATGCAGTATATACGGTCGTATATTTAAAAAATTATGTATTTATTAAATATAATATAATATTTTATGTGCTGTCGTAATATTACAAGGACGAAAGGGTGTCACGTCAGTTCCATGCAAGGCAAGGCTTATTATAGGCCATAAGCTGGCGTACGCGTACTTGCGTTGGCATGTGCTGAATATGGTATGAATCACTGAAGCTTTTTGAGTTAGTAATGGTCAATTGTTTGTCACCAACCATGAGGTAGCTGAGGGCTAGGATTCTAATTATAATGCTCAACTTTAATGTCGAGGTAGGAGTGACCTTCGTCGGACAAAGCTCAACTCATTGTGGTGGGTTGGGTTCATGTCATTTTCCGCAAATTTGATGTCCGTTTCCTTCTCTGAATGAAAGCTTTTGTGGATGGTGGGGCTGGGAGATGCTACACGTCTTTGTGGTAGTGATGAAAGCTAACTGGGCCATTGATATGGAGTGAGACACTGACAATTTGTCAACAGGTGGGGAAAGTGTTGAGTCCCAATGGGCTCGTGCGGCCCAATCACGATGCAATGAACGAACTACAAGCCACGGTCGAGTAAATGGAACCGTTAATTTTTCGCACAGCCTACGCCACAAATACCTTTGAAAGAGACGCCACCCTCGTGATTGCGAATTGATGGCTTCCAATCGGATAAGATCATCGTATTATAATAACCAACGTCAGGCAGACCCATTTCCATTCCGATTGCGTCTACCATAAAATATTATTCGACATGTATTTAAGGCCATCAATGTCCCGTCACTCAATTTCAAGACTTTTGGAGAATTTCAGATTACCTCTACCAGTACTAAAACAGAAATTAGAGGAAAAGAACTTGGGTTTCTCTATTATTCTTGGCCACGAATTCTCCTCAGGTAACCAGAGGCTTGAAGCTTAGAGCTCGAAAACGATTTGTTAAGTGACGTCCCGCTTTATAATTTGGTAGAAATCAAGGCTGTGGATGGAAGATTTTCGTAAGTAGACCGTATTTATTATTATTATTATTTTTTTGTAGGTTGTGGCTCTATATTTCTCCAGAGGAAGGGAGAGATTTTTGTCTGATTGTTTGACGTGTGTTATTTGTATAATGCCGGCAATTATGTCCTTCCTTACGCGTGTTTTCTGTAATGTCTTGTATTTAACAATTTTTCTTCCGATGAGAAGGCAAGATGGTTGAATTGATCAGTCCATAATCTTTTCAATTTGATATTTTGATTAGTTTAAATCGAGGGTAGTGAAGATAGAGAAGGGAATTACGCTTGCTTATCTGTAACTATTGGTGGGTTTATTCATTTAGTTTATATACAATACATGAATTTTATGTTCTGTGAACTCTTGTTCTTCTTTGAAAATTTTTGAAATTTTTATTGAAGAATTTTTGTTTTCCTAGGTGGTTATTCATCAAAGACATGATTTTGTCGGTGTATCTGTTAATTATTTTGGATTTTGTTGTTTGTATTATGGTATATTTTGTTTGTGATTTTTTGTCCTGACTTTGTTTTGTTCTATTGCTTAATATTTTGGCTGAACTGCTCTGGAATCCTAGCTATGCTTGGAGTAGATACAATGGAGTGTGTACTTTCTGTAACTTGTGTTGCACAGATGGTGGTGGTATAGTTGGCTTGCGTCTCTCAGTTCCGTTATGAATTTTTTCTTCTTCTTTGCTTATTTCAAGGATTTCTGTTCCTAAATATTAGATTTTCTTTTAATAGGTTTTATTAGCTGGCAACATGTTACTTTCTTTTCACTAGTCGTGTGAATATGGCTCTAATTACTTGGATTTCTGGTTTTTTTTTCCAATGTATTTTATGCTATTTCCGTTTTTGTAAAAGGTATGTATAATCATTCCCTTGTGATTGTTTGTCTGAATGGTAAGTGCTTTGTTTGATCTTGCAACAGGTTTGCTTCGGCTATTTCATATTATGCACTCAGTCCTTGCCATGTCGTCTTTGCAATTCATATTGGAGGGTTTCAGTGAGGACTAAGCTCCTGAATTATGGAAAATCATTGTGAAACACCAGTCAATGGTGTAGCAACTGATTCCAGTCTTCAAATTATTAAATACTCTCCATACCATCCCTGTACCAAATTATCATTGCCTTGGTTTGATTTGAGAGTTTTTTATGTGAGGATCAGTAATTTTCAGGTTGATGATTCGACCCCTGAGTTTCTCACTCTCAACCACATCCCATTGAGCCCTGACACCCTTTTAGAAGTTAATGGTGCTAGAAGTAGCATTTACTCTGATGGTGTCTCTTCACTTCTTAGAAGAGATAGGGTGGACAAGAAATCTGAAGAAGTCACATTTGTGAGCACAGATAGTATTAGGTTGATGGGAAGTGTGAAATTTAAGGTATTCGATAAAGAAGATCTCATTTTATCTGGAGATTTGGAGATGTATAATAGTAATGGTATTGTAGGGGAATCAAAAACCAACGTCGAACGCTGGAGCATGAATTGTGAATCCCAGATCAGTGCTGGCACAAGCTTTCTGAAGGGAAAACATCCTGTGGTTCCTGAATTACCATTGCCTACAATTGAGGTTTATGTTGCAGGAAGCTTCTCAGGAACACCAATCATCTTAACTAAGACTTTGCAGCTTGCTTTTCGAAAGAAGCATAACAGGAAGGGCATGTTGGATGCAATTCCAGAGTATGAGACAACTGAAAGTGAAAAATATGCATCACCAGGGCTTGATTGGCGGGTAATGTTACTTAAAATTTTCTTATTGGTTATTCTTTGGTTATCTGAGTTGAGACAATGCGTTTGGCTAATTTCTTAGGCTATACTGTATTAAAAGTTCTTTAGAGGTAAATTTGTGATAATCAGTTGCTATAAGAGATGGTGTGATTCAAAACTTTGGTGTTCTAGAAGTTATAGTAGTTCTTTTGTTATGCCTGTTACGTGCTTCCTGTCTTGAAACATGTCACTGTAAAAGTCCCATTTGACATTGATGCTTGGGCTGGAAAGTGGAATCTTATCCTAAATGTGTCTTGTGGGTATGGGCAGGGGCTGCAGGGCACAATTTCTAGTGATAGGGTAGTAGTCAATTTCCCTTTTCATTTACGTTGTTTTGTTTTCAATAGCCTTGTTCTGCCAAAACTGACATGGATGATCTTTAGCTCAAAACTACGCGGAGGGTGGGGTCCACTCGTTAGGCCCACAATTCCTGGGGATTCTTATGATGGCTCCGGTATCGTATGAATTTAATGTGGATTGTTATAGATAGTTTCCTGCATTATGGGTTCACTAGTAACCATAATTGCAATTAAGCCAATTATCTTTCATCTTTGAAGCACAGCCAATTAGAGGTCTTATACTTTGAATTGTTATGTACTCTGGATTGTGTTTACTGTTAAAATATTTTTGCTTCATAATCAAGCTGCCATCAGTTTCATTGCATCTTGTTGAGTGTGCTTTTCATGGGTCCACTTTAAATCTCCTAGGTCCTTTCTTAATACGCTTGTGGTGTTCTTATCATGATTTTTCATTTAATTGTAGTCAGAATCGGATGGAGTACATATTGGAGAAAAATTGATGATATCAGTTTATTTTATCTCTTAAAGAGTGCATGCTTGCATCTGTATAATGTGCAAAGGATTGAGTCCGTGCATTCTGTGCTTTCTTTGATGCAAGTCTTTTCTTGGATTACCTGTTTTGTTAACATTCCATCATCAAGACTAGAAATTAGTGTTCAATTAAATTTTTTTTCACGGCTATGATTTTCCTCCAGCATTATATATATTTCATATTAACTTATAGAAAAATACTAAATTTGAGTGGAGGGAAATATAAACAGATAGATACATCCAGTTCAGTCACAATAATTTGATCTTTTGTTTTTATAATTTCCTGGTTTTGAACCTATCTACAATCTTGATATGCAGGTGGCAGATTACAGACACTACAAACCAGACAATGAAGAAGACTACAGCAGCATGTACTGGAGGAGGACAGAATACATAGATGGTGAAGACAGTGAACTCTCATGGTTCAATGCTGGTGTGAGGGTGGGTGTGGGGATTGGGCTTGGCGTTTGTATCGGCATTGGTATAGGAGTGGGTTTGCTGGTACGTACATACCAATCTACTACCCGGAAATTCAAAAGGCGGCTTTTGTGATTCCACTCATCTGAGCTGCTAGACTCTTGGTTCCTGCAAAAGCCGAAGGCAGCTAACCATGTCTTGTTTATGAGATGCATATTTGACTGAAGATTTTGACAAGAGTAATGCTTTGTGTAGCTAGCAGTCGTCTGTTGTTTTGAGTGCTTTCTTTTTCCTGTTTAGACCCTAAATGCAATGCAGTGTGATAGATAAGTAGTCGGGCAAAAATGGGTGTGAGCAACAGAGTCGTTTACGTTGATTTGAAGGTTACACATGACTTGAAATTCCATGTAAATAAATATGATTCTGTGAAGCTATACTCGCATTTGGTGTATTCACGGTAACCAGATTCATGTCAGATTCCGTTATCTTTTCAAAAGTAAGCTAAAAGAGATAAGAGCCATGAATACAAACTCTGTTTGCTTCTGCTAATTCACCGTCCCAGTTCTGAGGGAAGGGCAGAAAGACAACATTTCCCCTCGCATGGTGACTAGTAAACATTTTGCCTATGCGGAGCATCCGATTATACAAGGTTGCTAAAATCTGCTGTTATATCTGTAAATTTTATTGGAGGGCGACACAGAAAAGCTGCTCAACTGGCTTAAGGTGCAACAGTGACTGGCTTTGGCGCGACATCAGCGCCAGAAAGCCCATTACTAATACGGCGGAATTTGTCATCAAAACCCCATAATCTTGCGGATTTCACATCATCTTGAACCATTAATTTGGAGAACTCTTCATGGTCATATCGCAACGTGGCTTTTCCCCCAAAATCAGTAGGAAGATTTTCTTCGTCGAAATATGATTGCATGAGTTCTACACTATCCTTATTCTTCGGATACACAAATTTCACTTTCTGGAATGTTTTGGCATCCAGGAAATACTTGACAACCTACATGCATAGAAGCAGAACATGTTATCTTGCGAAAAAGATCAGTCTTTTGAATTATGGAGGTAACTTAGGTAAGAGAGGAAGTTTAGGACTGTTAAGGCGCGTCATTGTTAAATCACTAGTTGGAGAATTTCAGTGATGAGTCTAATAAAAGAGTCAGAATACAATCTTGAAGAGTAGAAGCCAAACCTTCCAAAATGCTTCAAAAATCCTTGGAGGATTGTAGAGAAATGCAACGGCCAGCCTCTCAGGGTAGTGGTTCTGTAATATATTGATAGTTTCTCGAGCTGTCTTGATGGGGACACTGGTGCTTAACGACCACCCAGTGAAGTCTATTAACCATGCCATTTGTTCCTGACCTTCTGGAAGGTTTAAGATAGCATTCTCTAGGAGATACACCAGATGCCTCATCTGGTTGTCTACCGATGCTGTGTTCTGAAACATTTGAGGTAGCAACAGGTTTTAAAATGAGGAAAGCCCACAAAATGTGATGACGAAAATTATCTAAATAAACTACCTGCAATCCTGGTCTCAGTATGAGAACAGTCCTGCCATGTCGGTCATGAAAACCAGCTCTGAATAACTTTCCAGTCTCCCCTTCAAATGCAACCTCATTCTGATAATAAAATCCAGAACATCGTCAGTGAGAGCAACACTAACCAACCTCAAAGAAAGAAACAGAAAAATACTGGTATCAAGTTTAATGTTATAAATTTCTGGCTTCTACAAGAATCAACGTAGGACAACTGAAATCAACTAACCCAACAAATTTCCTCAGGCTTATAGGTTGACCTCCATTTGAGTGACTCTTCCAACATTTTCTTTGCTTTGTCCTCATTCCAATTCCGAGCTTCCAGATATCTCCTCAAACATGCATCAGTACAGTACTGCAAATTACGTCCAGATAGTGGTCCAATTGCAGCCTTAAGCTCCTTAACCTGCTTGTAGTTTATTTTTACAGAAAAAGGATCATCTTTAACAGATCAATTCATGTACTCCTCTTTTATGTAGAACTGTGAAGAGCCAAGCTATTTTTACCATGCATTATTAACTACAAATGATGGAATAGGGCTTGGTAAACCTTTTCATGCATACAACTGATGACTGAATTGAAGGCACGTGCTGAGAAGCGGATCTGTAGAGACTATGGCTTACCCAAATATTATGGACGCAAGGCATTGTTTTGTTAAGTGGAGAATTAAGTGAATATCAGACAGATAGAATCCAAGCATATGAGTATTGTAAATAAGGGCATGCAGCCAAATAACAGATTATTCACCTTTGACTCATGATGCAGCTCCTCGTTCTCCTGCTGATCATGATGAGTATTATTCTTCCGGCGAAACATGGTGACTGATCCCAAAACTTGGCAACTGATCCCAAAACTTGGCAACTGAGTTAACGTATAACATTAGACAAAAACCAATTAAAAAATTATAGTATCTACACAGCCAGAATCAAGAAGAAAGGCCATCAGTGATGAAATAAAAAATGAAGTCAAAACTGCTGCTTAGGAGGGATTAGATACCGAAACACTTAAAAGGTAGATTAAACCATAATATCAAGTCCATGCTTTAATCAATTGTCTATCAAGTGTATAGACCATAGATCAACCTGATTTGATTTCATACTATAAAGGTTGCAGTTACCAGAATACTGAACCACCTAGTTGAGTAGATCTCTAGTCGAGTCAATTTTGGTTTCACCTAATCCAATTACCTTCCATCAACAACCCACTAACGCGATCACAATATTATAACTCCAGAGAATGTGGTCAACACCCCCAACAGTTGTATTAGAAAAAAGTAAAACAAGCCAAAAAATAGATATCATGGTAGTCTGTGCTAGATCCACCGAAGAAGGATGATTCAACCACCCCAATAATAACCCACTTCAAACAATTAATAAACGTTTTCACTGTTGCGATTGCAGCTGGATACAGAACTGAGCTAAAAATCTGAAGATTATTTCACTAGAAAAGAGAAAAATGAAGTTTATTTGCTCCTTACGATTGCTATATTGAGCGTTTCAGATACTTCACAAGATGGGACGGAAACAAAAAATTTATTATTGGCTCTGCTAGTCAATATTAAACAATTTAGGCTAATAGCGATATGATTTTGATTTCACAAAGACAACATTTTGTACAATCGAGAGTAATTATAACAATCCCAGACGAGTTTTTGCAGTGTTAGCTCTTTCTCTGTCCCCAAACAGTCTAATTCTGAATACAAGATCCGCAGAATCATTACACCAAAAAGAAAAAAAGAAAAAGAAAAACAAATAATACTAAAGAAATCAACAGATATTATTAACAAAAACAAACCATGAAAGAAACTTCACCGTACCAGCTGAATGAAGGAGATAGAAACCCCGCTGCAGTCTGAAATGAATCTGTTCTACAAGCTAGAGAGAGAGAGAGAGAGAGAGAGATGGGTTCAACGAAATCCCATAACTAAATATAGAGTTGACCTGCAGGAAGCAGAGAGAAATCAATGGAGATGAAACAGAAAGCAAGAGAAAAACACCGAACGGCAAAGAGTGAACAGATATTTGTATGTAAGAAAGAACAGGATCCTGCAGGCTGCAGCGTTGTCTTCGTTCGGAAATTACAGATCCGATTTGATTTGGTCCAATTTTTTTTGTTTTTTTCTACCACACACGTTCCCCTCTGCTCCTTTATTTTAACAGTAGCAAGCAAGTGAGAGGATTAGTCAGTACACGTGCCTTCTAGAACATCAACCGTCTCCGTTTAGCTGTCGTTTTAAGTTGATTAATCGGTGTTTCATCATCTAACGTAACGGCGTTAACTAGGCCTGGGTCCCAGGATCAACGTGTGTGATGATCACATCAAGTATACATCCTCGTTTATTTTTAATTAATCATTAAAATTAATAAAAAGTGTCTACTGATTTAACTAAATTATTATAAATAATTTAATATATTTTAAAATTAAATTAAAATTATACACCTTAATTAGTGATGTTACATTTAATTTTATATTTTTAATCTATTAATTAAATAATAAAATTTTATTTATTTATAAATAACTAATTTTTATTTTATTAATTAAATAAGTGGATGTGACAATGCATTGTCAATTTCGGCATGCTTCATTGACTTTGACATTACGAGGCTTGACTTTTTTTTTAATTTTAATTATTATTATTATTTTCCAATAATTGAGGAGGGAAAATTAAAATATGGTTTGTCAGAAAGCCGGCGCCAGACCGCCATTACAGAGCACTGTTCCATGGTTCTGCAACAAAACAGCTGTCTGTCTGTGTCTTTGGAGAGAGGGAGGCAAAATTTTCCTTAATTCGCCAACAAAAAAATCACCATGGTTAAAGAAAATGACGAAGAACAAAGGAGGAGGGTGTTGTGATGAAGCATTTTGCAGTTAACTTAAAGAGTTCCAACTCGAAATCTTCTCCTTTTACAAACCTCAAACAAATTTTCACGTGTCGTATTAGCCGTCATAAGAAACTCTCAGTGCTTTTATGCGGGTGTTTCTGAAACTTAGTTGGGATTTTCTTCATACCTCTTCTTCATTGATCTTTGCTTGCTAAATCCCTAAAACGCATTTACCTCGTAGACACGTCCTTAGCAACCCTTTTCCCTTCTTTCCACTTATATCTGAAGTAACTTGATGACATTCAAAATTTTTAATACCATGTTTATTAATTCCTAATAATTTAAAATTAAAATTGCTTAAAATTAAGAACAACAATAGCTGAATTTCTATTTTGATGTGTTATTAAAATATATTTTTAATTAAGATTTGTTATTATTATTATTATTTATTATAATAATTAGAATTATTATTCAAAAAATTAATTTTTTTATTATTAATTATAATAATAATAATTATAAAAATTTATTAAAAGAAAATAAATTACGAATGAAATGGGTTTTTTTTTGTAATTTTATTATATATATATATATTTAAATTATGAATAAAATAAATAATTTATTCTCAAATTTATATAAAAATCTTAATAATTTCATTCTAATTTTCGCAAATAAACAGTACACTAATTCGGATATTGAATTAATAAATATATTATATTTTAATAAATAAAATTTATATTTATTTTGATTTTAAATTTTGTGCAAAGTTATAACCTTTTTTTTTAAAACAGAAAAAGAACAAGAGTAGCCAGCCCGCTCCTTTTGAAGAGGCCTCGTCGGCCCATTACTTGTCTGCGCGTCGAGGAGGATCCTCACTGACTACGTCGTCACGTCTGTTTACCTGCCAACAGACGACCTGTGCATTCATTTGTTATCATTTGCCGTTGGACGATCCATTAATCCAATTCGAGAAAGAGAGTTTCCACCCGGTGCAATTTAGAGAGAGACTCAATTCTACCCCATGCATTTATTTATTACAACAACAACAACAACAAAAAAAAACAGTTAAAACTAGGACCCAGGCGGATTCGAACCGCCAACCTCCCAAACCCTAAAACAGTTTGAGCGCTCTTGCCATTTAGAGCTTATGGATCCATCCAGTCACAGTACCAAATTTACCAACTACCTACACCATTAACCTTGTTTACTCTCGATCAACTCTCAAGCCCTCTTCCCTTTGCTAACCATGTTATTTCCCTAAACACTAATTTCAAATCTGTCAGAACAAATTATATGTACCCCGTGGTCAGACTTTATTTTCTAACACGTAAAAGAAACAATTCAATTTTTGTATTCACCCTTTCATCAAAAGGCAGTTTCCAAACATATTTCCTTGAACGAAAAAATGTTTTAGACTCAGTAAGTAAGAACTTGCATATTTTTACTAAAAGCAAAAGGCCTTATTAAAATAATCGTTTCCCCACTGATTTTATCATTCTATTATTTGTTATTCAAATTAATGTCCTCTTACACTCTTCCCCCTCTTCAGCAGATCTTATACAGGAAAGATGAACAATCAATGTTAAAATTAAAATTGATTGTTCATCTTTCCTTCAGAAAGAATAACAATATTTGACACCTTCCTTACCGAAAGACTTCGCATCTTGATTCGCGTCAAAATAAAAAATACGAAAAGCAATCTTCAGATAAAATTCTTTTACAGTCGAGCTTTAAAAACCACACTTACAAGATTGGAGGAGTGTAATCCTTCATTAGCGACAAATATGGAACAATATCTTCATCTCGCTTCCCTTGGATACCAATATCACTATCAGACAGCCTAACATATCTGATTTCCACTTCACTGATCACCAAAAGCAGGCATAAAATAGGTAACACTGCCACAGCAACATTATCAGAAATACAACTTAAATTTACACTAAACTACAAAATTGAAAACAATGAAGCCAATGGTAATAATAAACTTCCATTACTAAAAAATTATTAAAAAAATGGAAAAGGGCATAAACAACTAATCATATAACCACACAAGCAGACACTGAAACAAATAAAACTTAAAAAGGGCGTCAACAACCAATACGCAAATAACTGAATAATGAATCATATAACCAGATAACAAAAGAATTTGCCTAATTGAGTGAACGATAGAATGCCCAACTCCTTAACTTGCTGGTGGTAACAAACGTATCAAAAGCTGAACTTGCAGAAACATCAAAGATGCCTAAAGCTCAAGCAGTGTCTTCAATAATAGAAGATCTAAAACATAACGCATGCCAAAACATAGCAGCTTAAAGCCAATCCATCAAGAACTTGAAGACCAAAACCGATTGCAGCTTTTCTCCATCGCCCAGCAGAATAGATCCAACAACACACGTAGAATGCTATCGGGTGCTCTGCACATTCCATAAACTGTTTCCTGCCTGTATGTCAATATATAATAACGCAAACCATAATCATTTCATTTTAACAAAGATCTGAAATGATACCTCAGCAGTTGTAGCCAACAAACAGTATTGCAATAATGGCAGAACCACTGCAAGCTTTCTTTCACCATGTCTGTTAATCCAGATTACCCCAATCATCCATTTCATCAGCCAACCCTTCAAGTAACTCCGCGCTCTCAACTCTTCGAGTCCACATATAATGTCAAACTTGAGACAAAACTGCTTGCAGCTACTACACTTCGTAGAACCAAGAACTCAATGCCAGACACAGTAAGGCCCACCCTTACAGCAAAATTGCGTAAGAAATCCATCTTTCACCCCACACACAAAACATTACTTAACCCATTGGAAAATGTACACGCTACAGCCCTACAAAAGCCTAATAACAAATAGGACCCACACACTATGCCTGGGTCCTCAGTGGCGAAAAAAAAACCAAATTATTCAAATAATAGTAATCGTAAATTAAATTTGCATAATAAAATAAATAAAAAAATTTCACCCACAGGATATTAAACTTACAGACATCCATACACTCGTAACACATATTTAATGATCTTGGGATTGATGTTGATCATTGTGCTTTTGGAAAAACCATTTCATATGCTTACAGTTTTTAATTATAATAAGAGAAGTAAGTTTTGACCTGTGAAGAAATTGTAAATTGCCAGAAACTAATGCTCTTCTCACGACATAAGTGGAATAAACATAAGCCGACATGAAAGTACATTGATGATTGGACATATGCAGCTTTTAAGTAAGCACAATCGATTCAACAAATCATGATGTCAACGGCATGTGCTGAAAGCTTTCATAAATTACATTCTTATGTACCATTTTGCATTAGGCATACGTGCGCGCGCGCGCGTTTTCTCTCTATATATGATCAAAATTGACGCACGTCTAAAAAGGTATGCAGACATAAATTACTAATTATAGGCATAAGTGTGTGCGTGTATTTTCTCCCTATATATATGATCAAAATTGACGCACGCCTAAAAAAGTATGCACACATAAATTACTAATTGCTAGTACCATATTAGATTGAATTGGTATTTAAAAAAAATTCTATTTTAGTGCATCAGTAAAAATTAATACCCTCGAGCAAGAGTATATATGCATATGCAATTCAAGTGATAATAGAAGATTTAATTAGTTAAGAAAAAGATAATAATTGTAATTATAGTGAAATCATTTCAAAAGTGTGCAAACAGTGCCATGTGTGCCGTGTATATATAAATTATGTTTATCAATAAATTGTACCTTCTGCCTTTCCGTCACAGAGCCTACCATTCCCGCACTGGATGCTCATATTGCGTGCAGTTATCTCACCGTAAATTGTTGCTAAGTTTGGTATTGGACCAAACTTCTAAGGTGAATGGAGAAAAACCAGAGAAATAAAAGAGAGGTAAAAGATACCAGACACCGGACACCAGCGAGGGGGAGAGCCGGGGTTGAAAAATAAATAAATCCCCGTGCCATCTCCCCCCCCGAAAACCAAAAAATAAATAATTTTATTAGGGTTTCTTGACCCGCCATGCAAGCGCACCTGTCATGGCAAAGGTCCAAATAACAACCACGTATCATAAATCAATCTCTCAAATCTCACGCCTCCCCTCACACTTTTATCGGCCTCACTAATTGTTTTTTTTCTCTCCAACAACAATTACTTTTTTCCTTCCAACGCAGCATAATATTTTCAAAATAAAAACAGCTAACACATCATAAAATAAGACTACGCTTACAATAATTATATACCAGCGCAAGAGAACCTTTGGCCAGCTTAGGTTGCTCGCATCCGTTTCAGCTTCAACAGATCTGGAACGAGCTGATCCGCAACGTTTACGGTCCCTCTAATGTCTGGATAATCCGAGGAGCGATTCAAAAAACAGACGGGAAATCAATGAATTCAATGTCCTGTCAAAAACACATATGATCTATGATTACAGAATATGTTGTGCTAAACTACCCCAAATTATAATAAAGTTTAAACTGAATTTAGCAGGCCATCAACAAACACACCGGAGTAAATACCTCGATACATGGAATCGAAACCAATCGGTCTACGATAACCTTATAAACGAATTTAGCAGACCAGAAGTAGATGTAAGAACAGATCGAGTTTATACCTCCATGTATAGAATCGTAGCCAACTGATCTGTGGACCATAGCCACGAGAACTCGCCGATCTAACCAAACGAGGTTCGAAACCAAAGTCTTGGCAGGACGGAAAAAACAGGATCAAACAATAGATCGTGAAACGATCTAATCGAATCTGGGAAGCTGAAAGAGAGAGCCATCGACCAGGAAAACAGATCTGAGAATAATAATATGCAGCGTAAACGCCGCCAACTGACGAAAATTGCTAGGGATGTCCATGCATAAATAAGAGATGGAAACCGACTTGTTTTAGAAAGCTAGTGATCCAACGGCTGTTCTGATTTGAGGGAGTTATGAAATAGACGGTTAGATATTGGCGAAATTATTGAGGTTGTGGTTGTAATTAGCGTGCGGGAAACGATCAGGTGTGGACGGCTAATATGCCTGGAGAAGGTTCTCGATTATGAAGATTTTTCTTTCCAGCACGTGTTTTACAATGTTTAGTCAATGGTACGCAACAAATCAAGGATCGCCCCCTGTTTGGCTATTGGGCCATATACAATCCAGACCCAGTCACGTCGGCAGACAGAATAAACAGTGTCGGTGGCTCGTTGTTTCATGCATGGATCGATTTGCGAATGTTGGTCTTGGTCCTTGGGCCGCTTAAATCACCGTGGGTTCGAATATAAAATAGAATGGCGAGAAGAACTATAGAAGTAGTTGGTTTGCGAGGGAAGAGACTTAAGCCAGGATCACACAACATTCTACTGACTAATAGTTTTTGCCATTGAATCTCAAGTAATTCATGCAACTAACCAAGGACATAGGATTACAAAATGGGATTTTCCTTCTGTAATCCATAATCGGATTGATTTGTTTTGATTTGATTGCTTGACATCCCCACCTTGACTCATTCATTTGCCAGCCGTAGAGGAAAGAGAACAATATGGCAATGCCGTCATACTAATATTGAAGAATGAAATAGGAGAGATGTCTGTTGAGAAGAAAGCATGGAGGGTAAGCCCTTTGAAACTTGAACAATTGCTGGGATTAGATTTAAAGTCAGGAAACTCGAAATGTTACAAAGAGAGAGAGAGAGAGAGAGAGCTAATGTTCGCGTCAATCTTTCCATGAACAAATTTCAAACATCAGTTTCATTATAGCTGTGGACTGCACTTCCCACCTTACCCAACTTTGAAAGAACCTTCCCAACTACAAAATGGAACTAAATCCATTCCTGTCCTTTCGTATCTGTGAACAGTGTAAAATACATTCTGCTATTGTTTTATTTGGAGGAGAGTTGGAGGAGATTCAGTTCCGGTTGCGGGCACGAGATGGCGAAGAGATTAGATTTTGGGCAGAACCTGTTGCATGATCTCCGGCTGGGAAAGGAAAGACTGGTTGCATTACAGAGTTCAAACCGGACGAATACAACAGTTGCAGGTATGCATTTGTAGACATTATGCATTAGAGCACGGAGGACGAAAATGATTTTAACACCTTCAGAATGCAACTTCATATTGAAACTTCACGTACTTAGGGCACTAAGCAAGCTTAGCTTTTCTCTGGATCGGGATTCTTGTTTCGTGACTTCAAGCAACTACAAAAGCAGTAGGCAATAACCAGCTCTATGGTAGAAGTTCAAAATAAATTCATTTTAAGTGATTGTTTCTACGTGTCTATGCATGTGTAGATGAGATACTAATACACATAACAGCAGCACCTTCATTTCGTTTGTTTCCAAGAGACTATGAAAATGAACCATGAAAGATCATCAAAACTTGTGACCACGTGTTGTGTTTGTTCTGTCATGCGTTTGACAGATGCATATGCTCACGCAAAGAGAAACTATGAAGGATCCCGGGGAATGAAAACAACCGAACTGTAAGTTTTCAAAGGCTGAAGTTGGTGATATTTGTTGATATAGCACTTGAAGTAAATGGTATTGACTTCCTTCGGTCAAAATGTTTTGTTTCCAGCGGACTGGTTTTAGAAGAGGGGCCATGCAAAACGGGTCCAGTGGTGGCAATACGTCATTCTCCATTACAGAAGC
Organism: Xylocarpus granatum; assembly: GCA_019650275.1. Classification (NCBI taxonomy): domain Eukaryota; kingdom Viridiplantae; phylum Streptophyta; class Magnoliopsida; order Sapindales; family Meliaceae; genus Xylocarpus; species Xylocarpus granatum. The sequence continues at coordinate 68,624 of BNST01000941.1, forward strand.
TGCAACACAAAATTTTCCTTTTGTGACAGACCAGAGCTCAGAACAAATGGGAGATTTGTCGAGGGCCCTCCCATTTGCCTTGGAAAATGGAGTCAAAGTGAGAAGAATGGATTCGTCAGGCAGCACTACGATGCTGGCTTTCCTCGATCAACTTGGGAGGGATCAATGGACTACACGAAGATGGAAAGAATAAATATCATAGAAGGGCATCGGGATCAAATAGTCACTTCCATAGGCTATCCTATCTCATGCCCATATTGAAGAAATTTCTAGGGAAGCACAAAATTAAACCAGATCCTGAGAGCCTGTTCAAATAGCCTTAACTTTGATAGTTTCTCTGTTGAATTGGAAAGGACCTACTCAAAGGAGCCATAGACTTCGAAGAGTCTTTGCGGATGCTTGTAATCCTGCAGCAAGCTTCGGAGTACATGGTCAGCCCACAAAAATAAGAGAAGGGGGGAGGGGGGGGATCACACAGCCTGAGGAGGATGAGGATGAAGATGACAGCATTCTCAAATCTCAATAAGGCCGAACAGAAGCAGTTGGACCACTGGCCACGATTTTCCTTTCATAAGCGCTCAAGAAACTATCAGGACATTCAAGAAGTAGCAAGGAGTGATCTCAAGATGAGACTGGCTGCCGTTACTTATCCATTGGAGGTTCTAATTTCAACTTTGAAAGGCAATCATCATCTCACAAGCGCTCAACTAGTTGTGGACCCAATGCCAAAACATTTTCTACATTCTCAGAACAGAAGAACCACACAAGTTTGTCTCAATCCAAAGTGGAAAAGGCCAGAATTCCTAATGTTATTGCAAAATTAATGGGGCTGGAAGAACTTTCAAAAAATGAAGATTCAAAGCAAACCACACAGATAGACTTTGGTTCCAAGCAAAAAATTATAAAGAAGACTCTGCCGGGAAGTACCAAGAATGCTAAAAAAAGACAGACAATACTGAGAATCTGGCACCCCCAACTGCAAAGCAAAAGACGAATCAAAACAACAAGATTCATGCAGTCCAGAATAATGTTTCCTTACCAGCAGAAAGAAACCTGGTTACTCGCATTGCTAGCTTTCAGCCGATCATCCACGATGGAAAACAGCCCTGGAATGAGGTGGAGGATATAAAACCAGTAACAGGCTTTGCAAAGACCGACATAAAAGTAGATAAGCAACAAAAAAAACATTGCTCAAATGAATGCTAAAATTGGAAGATTGAAAATTTTCCGGAAAAGCAGAGAGATCGGGAAGGTGCAGTAAAGAGTAGACGCACGATATTTTAGAAGCTGGAGCAATGTCCCGGGAAAATACTGATTAAAAGCCAACTATTTCTTCACCCCGCATGGTCTCTTTTCAAACTGAACATCCCTTTTGACGTTTTTCATGCTGGCGGCCGCGACTATCAAGATGAAGAAAGCAAACTCATATTAGACTGTGGCTATGAAGTAATGAAACGGAGAGGGAGAAGACAAGAGCTAAGCGTTTATACTTTCATTCGGGTTTCCATCACAGTAACCAGGGCAAAATCCTTGGACGATTTGGTTAGAGAATTGCATAAAGACATTTAGAAAATGAAATTCTATGGCAGAAATGGGAATGCGAAGTCGCAGTTGAAGATTACCTGCCTAAAATGATTAAGAATGACGTGCAAAACAAGGACCACCCAGAAGTGAGTTGCATTCTCAAAAAAGATGACGACGTTATAAGGTATGTGGAACGATATGTCCTCAATGGACGGCATTATTGAGTTGCCCCCAGAGCGCGTTCGTGGGTGTAAACCTGCTCGATGTATCAAACTAATTGCCAGAGAAATGACAGCCGGTTGGTTTTCTTGGGGGAAATGAACCTCCTTACCCTCAAGAATCAAGATATTTTCCCGGAGATTGGATGAATAATTTATCCAAACGAAGGTTTTTCTCTTCTGCTTTTTCTTTGGCGATCGGCCATTCCGCTTTTCAAAGAAATATTGAATTGACTACGGGATTCAAGATTCGTGTGGCAACTGAGATAGAGTGGGGTAATATTTGTCGATAAAGGATAAGAAAGGGTAGAAGGTCCAGTTCTGATTCTGTCTCTCTCCGGACAGATAGATCCTTTTTGACCATTTTGTTGTACTGAGTTCCCCACTTAGTTCGCACGCTTTTCAATGGCTAAAGAGCTCATTACCTTTAAAGAAATGTATTTAATTATTTTGTTATAATCTGTTGATCGTCCAAGTCGTTGTAGTATAGTGGTAAGTATACCCGCCTGTCACGCGGGTGACCCGGGTTCGATCCCCGGCAACGGCGAAACAAACAATATTTTTGACTATTGTACAGTGAGTACCCCACGTGTCAACATCTGCATATCACAACACTGACCCTTTAAAGCATTTTACAATTTACTCTGCACCTCTGCACACCTTACCATTTCCGTAAGAAACAGGTTCCGTCTCTTCTGTTTCTTCCTTGCAAACCACAACGATTCTTCTACACTTCCAGCGAAGGCAAAGCGTATTCCTCGTGAGCATTTTACTTGTCTATTCTTCTCTCTTTTGGGTTTAAATCCACTGCATCGCGACCGGCAAAAAGAAAGTCTTTTAAGTTTCGAGAGAGAGAGGACACAAACAGAAAGAGGTGGGTTTGTCGGAAAATGCCGTCAGATGGAGCGACATCGATGTCGGCAGCTCGGAGGAAGCCGACGTGGAGGGAGAGAGAGAATAACCGGAGGAGAGAGAGGAGAAGAAGAGCTATGGCAGCTAAGATATACACGGGGTTAAGGGCTCAGGGGAATTACAATTTGCCAAAACACTGTGACAATAATGAAGTCTTGAAGGCACTTTGTTCGGAGGCTGGATGGGTTGTTGAAGAAGACGGCACCACTTATCGCAAAGTATAGTACTCATTTCTCTCTTTTTCTCTTAATTTGCTAGTTATTTATGGGTTAGATCTGTAGAATCTGCCGTCGATTTTTGCTGTTTTTAGGTGATAATTTTGACTAGAAGTCTGGGTTTTAGGGAACCCTTTAGGTTTCTCCTATTTATTTCTCGGATTTGTGATTTTTGTGGGAAATATTGGAAGATGTGAATCTAGGGTTTTGTGTTTGGCTCTGCTGGATGCCTCCATCTTGTTTTGTTAGTTTCACTTATCATTAGCAGCTTATGAACTAGCAGTCTTTCCTTTAGAAGGAACATTCTGAACTTATCAGGCAATCAGAGTAGCTTTGTGTATTAATATGATGAATTGCATTGACTGATTGGAATAGAATTCGACACTTGTCTTGATACTTGAGTTATTCATGAATTATTCTCTCTGTGATGTACTACCATTATATCATGACTGATTGATTATATAAATTATCCAGGGAATGAAGCCTCCCCCAATTGATATGGCAAGCACTTCGACCAGGATCACCCCTTACTCTTCCCAAAACCCAAGTCCATTGTCTTCATCTTTTCCAAGCCCTGTTCCATCATATCCGACGAGCCCTACTCGTGGTGATCTGAACAATTCATCTAGCCTGCTTCCATTCCTTCGAAGTGCAATCCCTTCGTCACTTCCTCCTCTCCGGATCTCAAATAGTGCCCCTGTAACTCCACCTCTGTCATCCCCAACAAAAAGTAAACCAATTCCCAACTGGGATTCCATTGCCAAAGAATCCATGTCTGTCTTCAATTATCCTTTCTATGCTATTTCTGCTCCAGCTAGTCCAATTCACCGTCAGCCTTATGCTCCAGCCGCTACTATACATGAATGTGATGAGTCTGATACATCCACTGTTGACTCTGGTCAGTGGATAAGCTTCAAAAAATTTGCACCATCTGCATCTGGTATGCCAACCTCTCCAACCTTTAATCTTGTAAGACCAGTGAGTGTGGCTGAGCAAGGTTTTGCCAATGATGTTCTCAAAGAGAATGGGCGAGGTCAGTTGTTTCATTTCGAGAGTGCGCCAGTGAAGCCATGGGAAGGGGAGAAGATTCATGATGTAGGAATGGAGGATCTGGACCTGTCACTTGGAATTGGGAAGACTCAGAATTAGGTTGAGTGAGGCCAATTGATGGCATTGTGAAGGCATGTAAGATCACAAGAATGTGATTCTTTGGTCAGTTTTTGGTTCATGTAGTTGGGAGTTTAAAAGCATTTCCACTGCTTTAACTTCAGCCTATTCACTAGGCTTTACATATCTTGAATAGGACTTGGTTTACCTGGAGGAGTTAAATCTTCACCTCTAATGTTGTTGAAGTTTATTTATCTTCTTTTTCTTTTTCTTGTGGCTCAGATTCCCTTAATTGGATTGTTTGGGAATTCAGATGTTTCTTAAGCATTGCATGTAGATACTTGTGTTAATGTTACAATCAAGTTATCTTCTTTGTAGAATTTGGTAAATCAAAACCATTTTTATAGATGTCTTTGCATTGTAAGTGAATGTATCTCAATGGAAAGAAAAAGAGAAATTCTTATTTTGCAGTTTCTGAGTTTAATAAATTAAAACTTCCCCAGTGACCATTATCTGTAGTTTATACCCATCGTTTCTTATTGAAGTATCTTTTGATCTGTGTTTTACCAGTTCGAATGTGGTTGAGTCATGACCCTGCAATCAGGAAAGCTTCGTTGTTTAGCTCAAGAAAAAGTAATTGTTAGTTTAGATAGCATTGTCCGACAAATCCATGTTCATTCAGGCACTTCAAATCCTGCAAGGAAGAAAATGGAATGAACAAAACTCAATGATTGGGGTTTTTAAGTAATAGAACTGTTATGAGGAAAGCTACTTTCATTTGTCTGGATGGAGGTGTTCTGGTCCTATTCCTATCTCTTAACTTGCGGCTTATATCTTGGTGTCAACTGGGGCATGCAGCTGCTCTCTACACGACACGCTTTATGTTGTGTCGGAATTTTCATTTATTCTCAATTCATTTAACAACATTAAAACCAGATGGTTTCTCATTGAATATCATTCCTCATCAACAGTTAGATACAAAAATAAGAACAGGGAATAAAATCTGAATATCAGAAATGATTTTCTGCAAAATTGAAATTTTATTACAAGATGATGTAGCAAGAAAGCATCAAATTTGCAGCATCAAGGAACAACAGTCTCTATCAATACAACTGTAACATGAACAAGATGCGCAAAGCATGCAAGGGTACGTTTTCATCGGAACATGTACAATCAAAGAACATGCCACAAGAACATCTCTAAGTGGTAAACTAACCCAACAAATGAGAAACTCTGCTCTTCACTTTTCTAGCTATATGTTCTCATCAATCAGATCTGTGTATTAGTCAGGAAAAAGTATGGATCAAGCAAATCAGTCACGAGATAAGCATGTGTTTTCCAAAGCTTTGGTCAGTTCCTTGGTCTCCTCAATCTTGGGTCTTAAATCCTTTCTGGCATTTGCATTGCACTCTCGGTATCTGAAGCAGGTTAAGAGATGATCATTAACCATCCCAGACACTTGCATGAATGAATAAACAACTGTGGGACCCACACATCGGAACCCTCTCTGCATTAGATCCTTGCTGATGAGTTCTGCTTTTGGCGTCTTGACAGGTACTTGACGTGCATAACGAAATCCATTTCTCACCGGAACATGGTTCAAAAAGCTCCAGCAATAGTTGCTAAAAGAACCGAACTGCTGTTGCACCTGCAAAAGGAAAGCAAGTCAAGTTGAGCACAAAATTCGGACTTCCTGCGAATAAAATCTCACTCTGCAAACTAAAAGCAGTAATTAATGCAATTTATTGTTATTTGTCTTCAAATTAATTTTCCTACAACAAAAGTATGAAGGTGACCACATTTTCTTTTCTCCCTGTACCTAACAGAATCTGACATTCAAGCCATACCTGATGATAAATTAGGAATTTTATCTAAAAAAAAATACAATCTTGGGTATTTGATCAGATTTGTTAATTCCAGAGACAAGGAAAAGGCAAATCTTGAATCATACATCTGACAGAAATGTGTGATACGAAACAATTTGAATGCCTCACCATAAGGGCATAAGTTGCTTAGCTTGCCATGATCATGCATTTATGCATGGGAGCTCTGCAGGAATTGATGCCTTGACCTAAATAATTACCTTGAGCGTCTGTTTAGCATTCTCAACAATTGCACGAAGCTTTGGCTCAGATAACAATAGGCTCCCATTTACTTGCATTGACAGTAATGTCTTCTCAGTAAACTGCACAATGGATGATATGTCGAAATTGTTGAAAAGCTTCCTGCCAAACAAATTCATTAAAACCAGTGGAGAGAAGATGCAGAACTATTTTAAAAGAATAGCTGCTAGTGAATAAAAAGATTAAAGACTAACAAACCTGAATATATCTCTCTTGTTAAGAATAGCCGGCCAGCTGAGTTCTGCTAATGCTTGAGAAAAGACAAGCAGCTCAAACAGCTTCCTATCGTCATAAACCAGAACTCCCCATTCTTCATCGTGGAAAGAACTATAAAGCGGATCTGTTAAGTACCAAAGAGACAAGCTACAGTGAGTAATAATTTGGTTTTTGAAACAACTAATGAAGGAGCCTGATATGAATTGCCTCCTCATTATCTAAATGATTCCTATGTTGCAAGTTTCAAACTAAAAAGTCAATAAAAAATTTTAAATGCTGGAATGATAAGTCAAATTACGTCACTGAGTTTTGTTAAATCCACAGATTATCCATGGTTGAAGAAGAATCAACTTCTTCAAGAAAAAAGATTATCATCCCTATTAGGGTCTTGGTACAACACTGCCGGGTCAACCAAAGCTATGTTATTGAGAAGTCCGGTTATCATAATTTAGCTGAGTCAAATGTTGAAAATGAAACTTGAACTATCTCAATCCAAATGACACTCCTCTGTTCTGGCCTAAGACAGTCCCATTACAGTAGCATTATGCTCGTGTAATCACCACAAGCTTTGGATGGCCTTATATCACGGAAACCTTGCCCATCTTCTTTTGAGAAATTAAAAATTGCCATTACCAAAACGACATAGTTCTTCTCTTAGCAAATCAGAAAACATCTGAAAGTCTTAATTAACCCGTCCGATCCAAGCGTAGCCACAAGCAAATGGATAAGAATTGTCCTTGAAGCCATGGTTTAAGTTTCCCTATTTAATGAACTTAAAAAGATAAACCAACACGTGAGCAACACAATAAAAATACAGGGACAACTAATTTAAATTGAAAGCAGACAAATACCTAAAATTAATACAATAAATTATAAACGCATCCTCCTAACTGGAAAAAACAGAAAGAACATTAGTGTGCCTGTCAAGAGTTTATATAGGAAATGGGAAAACAGCTTGAATTTCTTCGAAGAAAAAGCATACCATCGCACAAATATTTTTTAAAATTCATTAGTATTGATCGTTTTTATGCATGTCTACTTAGTAGTTATAACTGCATTGAAGGCTTTCAATTTGCTAACACTTTCATAGCTTCAAATTTCTTTCGGCAAATTTTAGAATAAAAAGAAAAGAGAAAAGAAGAACGTAAAATGAACTTACCGGAGTTGGGTGTGATCCAATCACATCTCTTAATCGGCCCCGAAATAATCGGCGAAGTTTCCGGAATTTCGCAACTAGCATCGTGAACAATTTTCATAGTCTTCACATTGTTACGCTTCAGCGTCGCAGTCCTTTTACAACTCTCCATTTTTTTGGCCGGAGAAGCACTCAAAGATGACAAATCCGAGGAACACGAACTGTCCACCGAACCATTGTTCCTAATAACTGGTTCAGGAATTTTGGGAGCCGGTTTTATCTGCCTCTGTAGCTTCTTTTGAACTTCGTTCTTCCGTTTCGGGTCCTCGGAAGCCCTAACTCTGTTCCCAGTCGGTCCCAGGATAGCCCGCTGTTCGGACACTGGCTTTGCCAATGGTTGAACCTTACTAGCCATAGAAAATAGTATAAACACGGTAAATCCTAGGAATGCGAGCCGATTTGAGTTTGAATTTAGCTAAAAACAGTCAAAGTTTAACTAGTAAAGAGTAGCTTACGAGTATTGGTACTTGTGTAGCGGAAATTTCAAAAGGATTAGAGTTATGAAGCGAATTAGAGGGAAACTTGTACGAGGATTTCAGTGAGATTAGGGTTCCGTGGGCAGAGAAGACAAGAACAGAGGAGGTCTATGAGTGAAATTCGTAGGCCGCAACTTGAGGAAACAACGGACGGATTTTTGAAGGTTTAAAAACGGATACTTCTCTTGGCAAAGGTAACCGGTTACAGTGCCCGCGTGTCGGTATTCTTTTACATCCAGAGATGGGGTATCTGTTTAATTACCGTACTCACCCTTGCTTGTCCTCAAAATTACACAAGTGTAATTTTGGTTTGTCGTGTTGCCTGTCTCTTAGGCTAAGCATGAACCCTCTTTAATCATAGGTTTATTCTGAGACTGCCACGTGTCATACAACATTTGTAAGCATTAATGTCCTACAATTGTGCAAACTGATAATAAGACAAAGTTTTTTCCTTTCTTAACCCTATGATGATTAATGACAGGAACATTGGAAATCGGCATAGTTGCAAATTATGATGGTTGATCTCACCATTATCATAATCGTAAGGGTAAAGATGGTATTTCGAGTTACCGCAAGAGGATGGGATGACTGGCAGCTGGCGGTTGGAGCTTGGGAAAACTTAGGCTGAAGGTCGTATTCAGTTGGTGACATAAATGTGGTGGCGTTCGTTCGCACGGCAAATGGCTTTGTAAGGAAGTAACTTACCGTTGAGAAAAGGAATCCAAAGTTGATTCTCACCAGAAGAAAGGCTAACAACAATGGTGGGTGGACAGCTAACGGCTACATCACCTGACCTGGTCCATCTCTTGAATTTTCAAGTGGGCTGGGTTTTGATTCTGCTTTCTTATTGGACTTCGTACCAAGTCCAATCTTGATGTAGCCCATGCTCATGCTCATCCCGCGTATAAACAGGAAGCCGAGACCTGTTATTCACTCGCCTGGTTCGACCAGTCAACGCATTTGGTTTGAATGATTATGTCAAGGATGAGAGCCACGATGGTCAAGGAAAAGCCGGAAATGTGGAAAGCCAAGTTGCATAGCTGAGCTGGTGCAAAGAATGAGTGGTTAGTTTCTCAAGAAGAAGATGGCATTTTACTGCCTAAATCCGTGTTCTCATTTGTTAAATAAAATTAATATTAAATTTATTAATTATTTAATTAAAATTATAAAATTTTAATAAATTTAAAATTAAAAAATATTTTTTTTTACCAAATATATTAAACAAATCAGACATAAAATAAAATAAAAATATATCATAATTATTTTATAAATTTATAAAATAAAACTCTATTACAATATAAATTAATTCATAATTATTCTCTTGACTGGCAAGAGCTGTTGAGGTGGGCGTGGAAACGAAGACAACATTATCTCCAAAACCTCATCTGTCAAAGCAATGAAGTAGAGGCAAGACAACGGAGAAGAGAAATGCCATTCGATCCAATGAATAACACACACAACACAGACATGTTGAGTTTCAATTGTAGTAGAATTCTATCACCATCACATAACCTACCGCCACTCAAGAATTCTTACAAAGAAGAAGAAATTGTTCATGGCGTCGCCGCCGCCTTCTTTGTTTTAATTCCTTTCTTCATAAATCACATGATTTCTACCCTGAATATTCACTGCGGGAATATTACAAATATTCACTTTACACTCGTTCGTATTTATTTTAAATAAAATATATTTAATTCATTTTACGAGAATTAAATATATTGGTGTATTTATTAATAAAATTACTGTCTCTAATTCATTTACAATTAAATCAGTTGATAACTAACAAAATTTGTCAGGTTAATCATGTGATAGTTGCTGGGATTAGTTTAAGCAAGCTTATATGCAAGTGTAAGTACAGTAAAACTTGTTCTTCAATGAGAAAAGATACAATTTACTTTTCAGGATTCTCTCCACAAAGAAAAACTAAATTTTCCTTCATTTTTCACAGCTGCCAAACAGATTGATTTCTTTGTATTACAAACTTTAACTGATCAATCACTTATAATCGCTGTTAGATCAGTTAATTTGAGACGCCATGGAAGTCGATGAGATCTCGCAGCCACATGTTGCGGTCTTGGCAAGCCCAGGACTCGGCCACGTCATTCCTCTGTTGGAATTCGCTAAGCGCCTTGTAACTAACCATGGCATTCACGTCAGCTTCCTAGTCATCAGCAGTAACGAGGCATCGGCAGCCCAAGACAAGCTCCTCCGTTCACCCACCCTTCCTCACGGTCTCGACGTCGTTGGCCTTCCATCGGTTGATGTCTCAGCTGTCACCAGATACGACACGCCTCTCGTAACTCGCCTTTCTGCCATTGTAGAGGAGAGTCTTAAGTCCTTAAAGTCTGTTCTCGTTGAGTTAGGCAAGCTGAAAGCTGTCGTCATCGATTTGTTTTGCACCCAAGCATTCCAAATATGCAGTGAACTTTCAATTCAAGTGTACTCGTTTTTTACTCCATCCATTTCTTTCTGTACTTTCGCGATGTATCTTCCCACACTTGATCGGGAGGTAGAAGGTGAGTTTGTTGATCTTCCCGAACCGATTAAGATCCCGGGTTGCTCCCCTGTACGACCGGTAGACTTGCTGGACCAGGTCCGGAACAGGAAGATCGATGAGTATAAATGGTTTTTACTTCACATTAGCCGATTGCCTCTTGCAGCTGGAATCTTCCTCAACTCTTGGGAGGATCTTGAGCCTGTCCCGCTGAAAGCAATAAGAGAACAGCCTTTCTTCTTACAAATTCCAACACCACCAATTTACGTTATCGGTCCAATAATCAGGCAGGACGAACCGTTGAGTGCATCTGATGAAGAGTGTCTGGCTTGGCTAGACAAGCAGCCGTCTGATTCAGTTCTCTTCGTAGTGTTAGGTAGTGGTGGCACTTTGACATCCGAGCAACTCACGGAGATGGCATGGGGTCTAGAGCTGACTCAACAAAGATTTATATGGGTTGTACGCAAGCCTAGCGATGCTAATGCCTCGGTTACATTTTTCAACGTGGGAAGTGACGTTAACGATCCAAAAGCATATTTGCCAGAAGGGTTTTTGGATAGGACTCAAGGAAGAGGGATGGTGTTACAATCGTGGGCTGCACAACTGGAAATTCTCCGCCATCCATCGACGGGTGGATTTTTATCTCACTGTGGGTGGAACTCATCCTTGGAGAGCATATTTAACGGCGTGCCAATGATCGCATGGCCGCTTTATGCAGAACAAAGAATGAATGCTACGATGCTAGTGGAGGATATAAGGGTTGCCGTAAAGCCAGTAATGGAACCTGGAAAGAAAGTGATCGGACGGGAAGAGATAGAGAGGGTAGTGAAGATGGTAATGGAGAGTGAAGAAGGAAATGGTATGAGAAGCAGGGCTAAGGTGCTAAAAGACAGTGCTCACAGAACATTGGAGGACGGAGGCTCTTCCTTCGATTCGCTTGCTTGTGTTGTCAGGAAATGGAAGGCTGAACATTGAGTTCAATATTTACATTGTATCGTGGCGTATGATTTATTAAATTAATAAAATTAAAAATATATTTATTATTATTATTTACGCCTCAATTAAAATTCTTTAAAATAGGTTGTTACAGTGGCTTATAAAAGCAGCATGCTGCAGTCTCGCCATGCCCTTCCCAATACTCTATAGATTACGCCATAGCCCAGATAGACCCCATGGGCCCACCCCTGCAACGCCACTGCTGTCTACACCCCTCACCTGCCGAAAGGACGTATAGCAAATTGGAGCCGCGTCGTTAGTTGATGTGGCACGCAAAAGAAGGACTTCCTAAAAACCTTTTACGACGAAGTTAAAAAAAAAGGGTAGCTGAATCACGTTCCAGTCAAAACGGGCTCCTCTTCCCGAATCTCACTTCAATACTCAGTCGTTTCGTGTACGAAGTTCCCGTAACTTTGTATTGACCGTCTTCCTCGATCCCGCTCTTTCGCTCTCCGACGCCATGGTTTCCAAAGCTTCAACAACTCTCGTGCCCTCGCAGAATTCCAAAACTTCTGTTGAATCAAAACCTAAAGAGAGAGACTTCTTGAACCATCTAGAAGTGTACCTCGCAAAGCGCGATGGCGTGGACAAGCTTCTCAAAATCTCCAGATACGCAACCAAGATCATTTTAGCCTCTTCAGTCCTTCCAGAAACTCTTCCCTTAACTGGTCGACTCAAGAGCTTCGAGTCCAGCGTTGGATTGAGTCGTAAAGCCTTTCGACTTGGAAAATTCATCCAAGATGTTAACGCTTTGCGAAAGTCTCATTTCGATACCAGGCAAGATGTTATTCTCTCTGTTATTGCCTACGGAGGAGAAGGTTTGTATTACTTTGTTGAACAATTTATTTGGTTGGCTAAAGCGGGATTGATCGATGCTAAACACTCAAAGAATTTACAAAAGATTAGTGCCTGGGCGGAGTTTATTGGTTATATAGGTAGTATAAGCCTAAAATTTAGGGATTTGAAGAAGATTATTGAAGACGAGGCGTGTTTCGCATCAACTGTAGGGATTTCGATGTCGAGAGGAAATGGATATAAAGAAGAAGAGCAGAAGATGAAGAAATTGAAAGAGAAGAAGTTGATGAAGAAGCTTTCGATTGTTCAAGATTTGGCTGATGGATTAATGGCTTTAGCTGATATTCGCGACGGGAAGGGACGGCTATTCGGTCCGCTCTCGGTGGCGTCCGCTGGTCTTTTGTCGGCGATCATTAGTAGTCATAAAAATTGGGTGTCTTGCTGATTTTCCTGGCAATTTCACAAGGTATGACTGTTCTGAGAATTTGGGTGATTTTTTCTGTTTGTCGAGTTACGAACTTTGGCATTTATGTTTGTGAAGGAAGATATCATAATGCAGTTATGTAATTTTAGCTGCAATTGTGACAGAGTAAGACGATTATTGTACTGTCACTGTAGGATTGTACAATGCGAACCCATGTAAATTTTGGGGTTCTCTTGTTTTCACTGGAATAAAAGAAGGCAGCAAATCAATATAAATCTTGTCAATGTGCTTTTGCATTTTAAGGACAAAAGTAGAAGTTTTTCTTTTGTTATTGTCATGTTATTGGCTGGACGAGCTTAGTGCATTTGCATTGTGCAATTGAAATTCTTTCATGCTTTTAATTGATTTTATGCGGTTTTAAATAAGTTCTCCTCGATTGGGTCTGCATCTGCGCACGTGAAAAGGAAAATCATGGAATCTTTCTACCATTTTACAACTATGACTCAAAAACAGTCTTTCTTTCTACTACTCTGTGGATTCTGAAGCTTCAACTCCCTCCCCCACCTCCCCCATTACCTTATTTTTCTATTTGGCAGTTAACCGGGTTCTTACACTGGACTTAAAAGAATGGTGTGGATGAACTTCCCTTTGATTTCTTATGCTATCAAGTTCATGTTAGTTTCCTTGGTTCTGCTTAACACCCAAACCTTAATATGCCATTCAAGAGCTTTGAGTTTGGCGGAGAATTGACGCCATTGACTTAGAAAATTCATTCAACTTTTGTTCAAAGAAACTCATTCTTTTATTCTAAACCAAATCTTTTTCTCTATTGAACTATTTTGGGGTGGTGTATTCAGGGTTGATACATCATAAACACTTACAAAATTTAGAAAAATTCTAGTTCTTGGGCCAGGTTTATTTAGTCTTCGGTAAGTATCAGCCTTCCTATGGCTCTTCATAGCTGATTCAATTTAGCAATCCAAGCAGATAAAATCATGTTGACTGGAGCTTTATCTATAGTTCTTGCCATTTATTGTGACAACAGAATTCCTGACCATGTCTTGTAGTTCTTGTGATTGTATACCGTACGATGTGGTAACAGCTTAACCCTAGAACCTCAAGTCCCAGACTACAGTAGGCTCAGCAAGATTTTTGTTAGTGAACTAAAATGGTTGATAATATATGAGAAGGAATTTTACCTCTTTCTTTAAACTTTTTTTTTAATTTTTTAAACCTTGGTGAGGGCTGTTTCTCTGGGAGACCTTTATGTAGCCTAACAACACTGAATTGTTTTGCGCAAAACTAATAATCTGTTTGTTTCTCTTTTCACTTGTTGACAAGGCTTAAGTGCAGATGAATTTTCATTTTTTTGTTTGTTTTGTTTGTCTGATCTGACACATTGAACTGGTACATGTAGTAGGATGATATTAGTACCCATGAGAATTTGAGATGCAACTTTGGAAATCTTTGCATTTGAAATGTGCATTCAAGCCCATTAAAAAATGAAAAAGATGACTCAGAGATAATTTTGATGGTCAAATCATCTATAATCTAAGTGTCAATAGTTCGGAGAGCATCATTCTGCACTACACCCAAAAAAGAAAGAATTACCATTCTGCATTAGCTTGCTACCATGTGATTACTGTGCAGCTGATTATATATGCTTTTGTTGAATCCTGCGTAACGTGTGTGCTGTTGGAAGTTTGATTTGTCCCCTTAGGAAGTTTGCCTTCGAACCGGTAATTGAATCACCAAGTGTCCCTGTATTGAAAGGATTGCGACGATGTATTCCTGTTAGAACAAGTTTGACTAATGTAACGGAAAGAAGAGTCGAGGTTTCCGGTTTATACCATTTCCTGATAGTGCTTCTTCCTCTTTCGAAATCTTGACTTCATTTCCTGTCAGTGTGTATCATCCTTAAATCTGCTACTCACCCGCAAAATTAATGGCGGTTGGGTCGTTGCAGCTTTTATTCTGATTTAGTTTGCATGGAAAACTCGTGCCAAATGCTTCGATCAAGACAGTGAGACACACGTGTCAGTGATCAAACACGTGATTGTAACATGGGGATGAAACGTAAGGGTGGGGGGGGTGTTTGTTTGGGCATTAAATCCGTTTAGGCCAGAGAAATTGTCCCCCAACAAAGAAGGTGTTGATCGGTACTTACCAGGCATTTGACATAAACAGAGCAATTTAAGTTTTTATCTTTCGCTAGACGTACAGTAGTATGAGAAAGTTTTGTGCACGTGTCACGTATTTAGTAAAGTCGCGTGCACTATGAATCACGTGTCGGAGAAAAAGCTAAAAAAAAATAAAGATAATTCGATAATTTAGGTGGTCCTACCGTATAAGATTGTTTAGTTGACATCAAGGTCGTCAATATTTTCCATCCAACGGTTGATTCTTAACCTCCGATCCATCCAATCGTGGACGAGCACCAACTCGAAATCGTAGCTCTCCAGGTGGCGAATTTTAAGAATTTTTTTAACGTACACCCTTGCCTCCGCAATCTTCACGGGAGAGAGAGAGAGAGAGAGAGAGAGAGATCGCGATGCTCTTCGTAGATCTGCAATGCAAGCTTTCCTCTTCCTTGCTCAAGCTTTGATTCGCAAAGCAACACAACAGAATGTGTAGCTAGCTGTGAAATTCATAGTTGGAACCGAATTTTTGTCTGATTATTGCTCAGTGAAGAGAAATCAATCATAAACGAATGGAGTCCGAGATGAAAGACCTCAATTCCAAGTTAGTTAAGTCGACCTCTACCGGCGATGGCTCAACCAAAGACGACCGGCCTCTTCTCAAACCCGACCCAGCTGAAAACCTTGAAGAACTGGAGAAGAAATTCGCTCCTTACGTGCGTAACGACGTGTACGGCATTATGGGACGTGGCGAACTACCGTTGAAGGAGAAGGTTCTGATTGGTTTCGCTCTGCTCACGTTAGTTCCGATACGCGTGGTTTTAGCGATGACCTTATTGATAACATATTACTTGATTTGTCGCATTTGCACGCTTTTCTCTGCGCCGAATCGAGACGAGGAGCAGGAGGATTATGCTCACATGGGCGGGTGGAGAAGGGCCGTTATTGTGGTGAGTGGGAGATTTTTGTCTAGGGTCATGCTTTTTGTGCTTGGCTTTTATTGGATTAGCGAAACATATCGGATTCCCGATGCTCAAGAGAAGTCATCTTCCACTGAGGTAATATTGATATCGGTTCTTCTCGTTTTTATGAGATTAAACGACGTTTAGCTCCTATTAAATGGTTCAAAAATTTTCGTTAGCCAATAGATGAGGGTAAATTTCTTCTCTCTGTTTCCTTGTTCAACAGAATGAACTCAAAGAGCAACCGGAAGAACCTGAAAGACCTGGGGCAATAATATCTAATCATGTATCACATTTAGACATTCTGTATCACATGTCTTCTTCTTTTCCAAGCTTTGTTGCCAAGGTTTGCCAACTTATCAAACTTATTAGTTGTGCCCGGTTATAGTAATATTAGTTTATACTTCTTAGCTTTTGGTGTTTCCACTGACTTGTTTCTGTTTCTTTCTCCTCAATTTGATTTGGATCTGTTGATGAAGAGATCAGTGGCTAAACTTCCTCTAGTTGGTCTCATCAGGTTAGTTCACATCATACCAACATCGTCAAATTTTATCTTTACTGTGAATTTAATATAGTTTTGTCATTATCAGTAGATTTATGATACATTGTTGAAATGTGCTTTCTTATTTATTTATTATTTACTCTTTTGTTCATTAAAAGAAAGAAAACACTGTACTTTTACTTATTCCTATGTCTAATTCTTCTTGTATTTACACATTGTGTATCTTGTATCTGCAATGTGGGAGGGGTTTTAATTCTGATGACTTCTTTTTGCAGCAAGTGCCTTGGTTGTGTCTATGTTCAGCGGGAGTCTAAGTCATCTGATTTCAAGGGTGTTTCAGGTGGTTATAATTGCTGATGTTTATGTTTCTATACCCTTAGTTTGAAATCGATTTTGGTTCAATTGCTTTTGTTATCATGCTTTCTAGTATTTGATTTGGAGTTGGGAAGATTACAGAAACCTGTTTGGCTTGCTTTACAATGCCTTATTGCCATGTGACCTGTGTCAACTCCTGATCAGGGCTGCTTTGGATCGTTATAGGACAAAATGAAGCTCACTACTTGAGCAAGGAATCTCATTTATATTCACAATACAACCTAAATAAAGAAATTAGTTGTAAATGATGAGACAAAATTAAGCTAAGCAGTATTTTCCATGTCACATTTTTCTCTGTTGGAGTATCTACCTATAAATACCTTTTCAAGAGTGTCCAAGCTATTTCTGTGTAGCACACAGTTTTCTTCAAGTAATACTTGGCTACATGCACTGACTCCGCCATAGAGTGGCCTAGAGATGTAGACACTATATGACCAAAGTATTGTTTTCCTTTTAAGAATGATTGCAGAATCACTTTCCTTTTCTGACAGGTGTTGTGACTGAAAGAGTTCAAGAAGCACATCAGGATAAGTCTGCTCCCATGATGATGCTTTTTCCAGGTTATTGTTTTTTGATCCTGTTTATCCATTGTTCTTTCTGTTTTTGTTTGCTTTAATCTGCATATTATGCATTGCTACTTTGGTGTAATAAAAATAAAAATGTTATAGTTATTAACTCTAAACTGATAATAGGATTATTTAGGCGTAAAAGTTGTGTTGATAGCACTATAGTACTTGTCATAGTACAATAAATGAGCAGATAAACCAAAACCAGAATTTGATGTGCAGCTTTCTAATAATTCAAGTTGTTGTTGAAAAGCTTTATTGCAGCTCTACTGAATCTACTGTTCTTTCCTTTTTGTTTTTAACAAATCCTTAGAAATGCTGGTTCTTGAACCCATAGTTATAAATTTACTGGGAATCGAATAAAATAATGCCTCAGAAAATGGATAGTCTTTGTGATGATTTCATCTGCACTTTGATATGCATGGATTGCCTGGTTTCATAACAGTTGTTTATTTCATCGTCAATTTCACTACAGAAGGTACAACTACAAATGGTGGCTTTCTCCTTCCATTCAAGACTGGTGCATTTTTAGCGAGAGCTCCAGTGCTTCCCATGATTCTTAGGTATCCTTACCAGAGATTCAGTCCTGCCTGGGATTCAATATCTGGGGTAAGGTTTTGCAAGCAAGTTGTACATTCATGGGTTTTAATATTCATACAATAATTTTTTTTTATCTTTGATATCTTAACATTGAGACAACTGGAGTTGAAATGTTGGATACAAATAAAGTTATAAAATCTGTTTCTGTTGCCCTCCCACAGAACCATGGCCCTAAAACTGTAGAATTTCGGTGTCATAGTCATTTTATAGGGCCTTAGCATATAAGAATTACTTATACCTGGTTGATTGGGTACTGCCAGTAGAATTATTAACTTAAGAATGGATCTTGGATTTTAGATGATATAGTTTCATAATTGAAGGGAGAATTAATTTTTGAATGTATAAAGAGTATTGCAAAACAACGTTATAAATACTGAATTCAGAACACTATTTTTAGGTTAAACAGATTTCTCTCTCTCAACATTTTCTTCTTCTGTATGGTGTGTAGAGATTATTCTTTGAAGTGATGATTATAACAGTTGAGGGCCTCTGTGCGCAAAAACTGAACCTGTATTCTTGGACCTCATTATTTGTCCAGGATTTAGAATGTCAGACTATAAACAAGTTTTGAATATGATATTTCATTTGCAGGTGCGCCATGTCTTTTTTCTTCTCTGTCAATTTGTAAATCACATAGAGGTGACAAAGTTACCCATCTACTATCCCTCACAGCAAGAGAAAGATGATCCAAAACTATATGCTGAAAATGTTAGAAGGATGATGGCTTGTGAGGTATGTATTTCCGTTATATTGTTGAAACATATCTTTCAAAGGCCACAGACCATGAGAATATACAGGAAGAGCGATGAATCTAAAATGGACACATGCACCATATGAAGACCAAAGTGTTGGAGCTAATAACTTTGTTGCTCTGAATAACTGAATACCTGTGATTTGACATTGCTGTTGGGGCCTTAGTAGGAATTATCTGTTGAAAGGATGAAAATTTTCAATTTATATAAAATAAGAGAAGGTGTAAAATGAGCTTGACATACCAATGAGGTACAAACTAAAGCCAAAACATAGCTGTTTGGTGGAAGTCCATGTTTTCTCAATAATCAACTGGGGCAAAAATTATCTTAGTAGAGAAGGGGTGAGATTGATGCTCAACTTGACTTTGTTTCTGCGTTGCCTGCAGGGTAATTTGACAGTGTCAGATGTTGGACTTGCAGAGAAGAGAATATATCATGCTGCCCTCAATGGTAATAATAGCCTGCCTAGATTTTTGCATCACAAAGACGATTGATAATTTCTTGGCCTCGCTCCCAAAAGTTATCTAGTCTCTGAGTTGAGTTTTAGTTTCAATTGGTCTTTTCTCATGAGTGCACTGATAGAAAAAGGGGTGGTTATCCTCCCCTTTCTACTCAAAACAGAAAGTGGTGTGCCATTATTGTCTTGTAATTTCTTATACATGGAAAATACGCCATTGAATGCAGTTTTAGGTGTGCTGGTGGATCTTCTGTAGATACACACTCTTAATAAGTTCAACTATTAGATGCCCTGCAAAACTTTTAGACAGAACTTTGCACCTGTAAATCTGAATCATCTCTTTCGTGTTCCTGCAGGTTTGTTTTGCCAATGCTAGTTCGGATATGGGGTCTGTATATTCAGTATATAATTCTATTATTTATGGAAAGATTAAAATTATATAGAAAATCTGTGCAGAGCAAAGTGTTATGATTGGCATTTGTCATTAGTTGACAACACAATTACCTCAATTTTGGAGTATTGTTGTGGATCTAAGCTAGAATCTGGGTCTTTCTGATGTTTCCACCTTTGTTAGTTAATAGAATCCGGGAAATTGATCTATTCCATTCTGAGGTGGGCTAGGTATTTCACCGTGCTGCTTAATTGGTTAATCAATTGCTTAGGGGCTGAAATTTCCAGATCTATGAGACAGCCATTTGTCCGATGTCTGATGTAAATTATTCAATCAACACCTCATCAAGGGATTAGGTGATTTTTCAATGGTTACAAACTGAATAGACGGGAACATAGGAGTCGTACGTCTGTTTTTGTTTCTTTTGCAGCAAGGTCGTTTGGAGCTAAATCTGGGTCATATGCTTTCTTTGTGCTGGTGCCATGTCCATCGGACTGGACTGTTTGGGCATTTGAAATTTGCTTTTGCGTTGGCCAAGGTTCGCCGCTTTACGGGGTTTAAAGTTTTTGCCGTTCCTTCAATTCTTTGATTGAGTTTTGTATCAGACAGATGCTGTCCAGGTGATGTCTCTTGAAATGTAACGGGGTTTAGGCTTTCATACAAATGAAATATTATTATTATTATTTTTTAAAAAAATTTAAAAAAAAATGACTGGGCATGATGATGTCCGTGGAATCGAAGATAAGATAGTGTTAGCTATGGAGATTATTGGTGTTGTAGATATAACGGCAATGTGTCAAAACAAAAATTAATTTAATAAATAAATTATTTGTTTAATATATTATGATATATATTTTTATAATTAATTATATCGTAAATTTTAAATTCAAAGATAATAAATTATATTTATTTATTTATTTATTAATAATTCGTAGGAGGTGGTGTTGGTCCTCCGGTGTTGTATCTTATCTTGAATACTTGAAAAAAGAGACAGAGAGAATGCGTTAGGGAGGGAGGGAGGGGGGGTGGTTACAGCCAATACGTACAAAATGATACGGTAAACACGAGTCATTACAGTAGTACTCGAATTTCTACGGAAGTCTATTTGCCATGAATAATAATAATATAATAATAATAAATGGTACCAGAAAACTTGGGAGGGAGTTACAAGAATCTTACATTCTTGGGAGTTTCTGAGTGCAGATTTTGTAAAGTTGGCAAGGCATCATCACTGTTAAAAGACTTTGAAAAATCAAGAAGGGGAGTCGTCAGATTCAGGGTGATGACAAACTTCCCATGGCCTTGCTGGCTGCCATTCATCCAGCTTACGGAGCTCGTTCACCATGTTGGCTGCTAAAGAAACCCTCCGAGCAGTCGTTTCACCTTTCCTTCAATGAGCCATTGTTCGACCTTCTCAATTCCCACGCCGGTAGGCAGCCTTTCAGTGGTGATTGTAGAAGCAAGGAGGACGTTGACAATTGCTTTTGCCGCATTGAGATCGAAGACAGGCAACTGAACGCACTTCTAAGCCTCCTTTTCTCACTATCAATTGGTTCATAATTAGGGTCATGTCGCACTGCAGAAATCTTCAGGCCTTCAGGAAGTATGCAGTTGCAGACTGAACCTGCCTCCGACAATAAAAGATAAAACATCACAACCACTTGAAAGAGATGACCAATCAATCTATTGAATTGGTTTGCCACAAAATAAAAATGCTTAAAAGGATTTACAGATCATAATTGACGATTACAAGCAAAGTTCAAAAGGTTAGTTAAGAAGAAAAAGTAATGGAATACCATTCACAGTGAAGCTATTAGTTTTCCTTGAGAAGGATTTATTTAAAATATAAATAAATAAGAGAGGAAAGA
Organism: Xylocarpus granatum; assembly: GCA_019650275.1. Lineage (NCBI taxonomy): Eukaryota > Viridiplantae > Streptophyta > Magnoliopsida > Sapindales > Meliaceae > Xylocarpus > Xylocarpus granatum. The sequence goes on from BNST01000941.1 coordinate 89,930, forward strand.
GTACCTATATTTGCCAGTCGATTCACCCATTTTGGAATTGATTTCCCCGTTAGCTTATAACAAATGTCCTTGCAGAAATGATTGCAATTCTTGACAATCAAGTGATATGTATCACCACTGTAGCTTGCAGACTGTCTCTCCATGAATTCTCTAACCTGAATAGGGTCCAAGCATGTCGTCCCAATGAATATAGATTTCCTGAACTTGAAGCCCGGGCATTGCCGAGGTTCAACCTCAAAAACACCACTCGTGGGGTAGTCATGAGCTCCAAATGCATATTCTACCCCATGGACTATACAGTGCAGATGCAACAGATTAGACAATCTGAGTTTCACTTGAAAACTAGGGAATAATGTAAAGAGAAATACAAGTAACATGGAACTGTTTTAATCTGTTGCTTCCTGTATGTTTGATTATAAGATAAAAGTAGTAGTTTACATTGCTAAAATTTAACCTTTTGTATTTTGTCCTCTGGTTTTTCCTTTTCCTTTTTTAAGTCTTTAAGGAAAAGAGAAAAAGAAAGCACATTCCTTAAAAGATATCTTCGATGCAATTGGATTTCAAATAACCAGAAAACGTTTTGCCAGAGGTAGATTAAAAGTGTAAGCATCAAACTATTCACAATTCTGCACGTTCACAGCTAGACAGGGGGCATGAAATGCATGTAATGAGTAAATTAGAGCTCACCTTCCACACCAGAGTGAAAGATACCGAAGCCAGCCCAGTAGACATAGCCATTCATTGGTGTCAGGTCGTACACATTGAGATAAACTGGTGCTTGACCTGGACCACAGTTAGTGGACCTTGATTTGGGAAACAAACAAAAACGTGTGGCTGGTTTGCCTTTCAAGCGAAGAGGCACTACTGATTTCCATCCTTTCTTTGATCCAAATTTCATATTTGCTTAACTGCAAGACCAGAATTCAGTCAATCCCCAAGTCCAACCTGTTCATACAAGCAAATATAAGGGAGGTAGTCATATTGTATCAAGACATTCTGTCATTCACAGTTACAACTTTTATATGGTACAATAGCCAAAGAGAGAACTCCATCCACTGAAAGAAATTAAGATATACTGGTATACTAGGGAGTCGATGCTTGCAAGTTAAATAACTACTTTTAACCTGGAACCTCATATGATCATAAAGACTTCCCTTTAGTGACATGATACCACCTCTGTTAGAATGAAATGATAATGTTACTCCTGCATCTAATCTCAAAGTCACCTCCAAGATTGCTGCCATTTGTCTTTACCATTGCAACGTTGACTTTTTTAGCATGTCTTAACAATCTAATCTCAAAGTTACCTCCAAGATTGTTGCCATTTGTCTTTACCATTGCAAAGTTGACTTTTATGGCATGTCTTAACAAAAAAACCATTAAAGCATGTGAACCGCCAAGACTTTAAATCTAGAGCCTTTCATGGTATCAAAGATGAATAACATACAAAGAAAATATTAAACCCTGCCAAAGCTTAAGAAAATTACTTTTTAAAATTTTCACAGTGCTGCTTACACTATGTATGTTAGTTTGAACTCTACTTAAATTCTGGTAAAACGAGAAGTGAAATTTGGGACCATCAAAACTTAGTCATAATGAGAAACTAGCAGACGATAATGTTGGAGTTGGTAAAATAATAAAGCTCACAAATTCAATAAGGTGAAAAATCATAGACAGATCTCAAAACTTCAGATCAAATTTTCACTTTAATTTAGATTACCTATGACATTAAGAAAAATCTTTTGTATCATCCCTTTCTTTTCCTCTGAAATTTACTGAATCCAATGATATAATCAAGGTTCTTAGGACTCCAACGATTAACAGAAATAAAAGGATAAATAATCTGCACTCTTATCTCCACTTAGAAACTATCTGCATCAGAAGTTGAAAATAGTTTATAGTAATTTGGGAAATAATGGGTCAACAACAAATGCAGCTGGCATAGGGTGTAAGTGAATTTCCAACTAAATTCACTTAAGGTTGATAAACAATGCATAATCCATCCATATTATACAGCAGCACAGAACATTGAAATCCAGCTATTACAGATAATGATACATTTCATCAGAAACTATAAATTCTGTACTACAGTCTACTATAGATGGCTTAGAATAATGTGAGCAGAATCAAAGCAGAAAACTATGACTTAATGTCGAAACTACTGAAAGTTTTAGAGCTTATACCAATTTTATCCATAAAAGTTAGATAATCCATATAGTAATTTTCACCCTGAACGGTTAAACTTCAGCAATCTAGAGTCAAAAATTTCCAAATAAGAAATGGGTATAACCAAATTCAATCACAGAAACTGGAATTGCAGTTATGAAAAGAAAAAGTTCGATGGGTGCTAGAGAGAAAAGGTTCAGCTTTGAATAGCAGAATACAAGGAGAAAGACTTCAGATCCAAAGCAGAAAAACTATTTACAACAAAGATAAATAAAGAAAATGAAAGAGAAGAATAATTCAACAGCCTTCGATTCTAACATAAATAGATCAGACCAAACAAAACAGAATTACAGCTGGTTATCCTCCCCTATCGGTTATAAATAACAATGTGAAAAGAAGCTCGATTCTAACTTGATATGTTCGGTCTTCTTCTGTAATATTACAGCTGACAAAAGTGTACCAACTCAAGATAAAAATCCAAATCCTCATCGTTCTCAGAGATTTCCCAGTAACCAAACAAACCCATAAGAAAAAGCGCATCGGGCAAAATAGAAAACCCGAAACAGAAAATATAAAGAAACAACAGCAAGTTATCGGCAGGTACAGATTTTAACACCAAATCTGGAGAGAATTAAAAAGAGAAAGGCTCAATATAGAGAATGGGGAGTAAGTTAAGGGAACTTACAGGTTTAGTAAGGATGGACATTGATTTCGAGCCCCATACCGATAAAACAAACAGCCTGGTTGATGCTTATGCGGAGCTCAAACCCAAACCCTTTTCCCAGTTATGAAGGAGGAAATAGAAACAAATTAAAGAAGAGAAAATAATGTAAAACCAAAGGCCTTGACTCTGTACTTCCTTTTATCTTCTCTCTCACTCTTTAACTACCCAAATCACAGGCAACATGTCTTTTGGATAACTATATTGTTTTCAACTTCACGAGTTCTTTCCTTGTCAATTATTATTTAGCAAAAATAGAAAAAAAAATTAGTTATGATTTTACAAGTCATTGTCTTACCGAGGACCCTTATGATTGGGCAAGAGTACGGGTCATCGTCTGCTCAGCATGTGCCATGCCATTATAATCTTACTTCAAAGGAAAAAGGCCTCATTTTCATCCACCATTATCAGCTGAATTTACAGAGAAATAAAAGTAACTCATTCAGGAATCTGGTGAAAAAAAACAGAGAAGGCTTTTGTATGATCTCCCGTTTCGATCTGTATTCAGGGAAAACTAAAAGAAAGTGATCTGTAATAATGGCGGTGGGGGTCCGCAGTCGCCTAATTTCAAATTCTACCGACTTCACATGTGAATGATAAAATATTTCACTTGGTCAGTCAATGCATTGACTCTTTTTTAAGATTTTTTAATGCAAATTTCAGCAATTATGGGTACGTTTAGATTCATCACACATCAGGTCCAGGTCCTCATCCTCCTCCTTTCCTGTAAGTCAGTCACACAAGTAGGTGATAGAAGAAAGACATTAGAATCTATGAACCACAACATCGAGCAACTTCTGTTCAAGGATTGATTCATTTATAGATATAGATAAAACTTACTGAATTCATGTTTCATTAAATTTCTGTTGCAGTTTGGAGTTCATTGAGGTGGGTTCGATTCACATGTCGTTTTCTTTGTCTGTGGAAGGACGTGATAAGCACTTTGAATTGCAAGTAAATGATGGGATAAAAACATGCGTAAAACATGCACCTGTCAAATCAATTCCAGGGCGACCATCTTGATTCCATACCCACCATTGGATCACCTACAAAGCATTTACTGTCGTATGTTTCCGAGGACGTAAACAATATATAATTGTTACAGTACTCTTGTCTGTCTTCAAAATCAACGCGAATATGTTTTGTCTAATTGAATAGAAAGATATTGCCAGCTCTTCATTACAGGGAGATACAGCTACTGCTGTCACGTCAACTGCTTCCATGAATATCTTGTGGTTTCATTTATCACCCGGTCTTAATTTTTTCTCATAAACAACTGATTCCAGATCCATTGTCATAAACTATGGAAAACAAGTTCAGAAACTTTAGCATACAAGGAAAACAGGAATGCATTGGGTTTCAATTTACGACAGCACATGATACGGTGGACTGGGACTCGTACAGGCACAGTTATCATTCTGAGTTTCAGCAGTTTGCCGTCCTCACTGGCTTTGATCACATGGTGCTAAAACTATTTTACGTGGGACCATTTGTTCAATCAGATGGGTTTGATTGATTTGATTTTGCAGTCAAATTTAATCATTGCTTCGACTGATCATAGTGTAGACTTTAAATAGATAAAGTAGATGGGCAAACTCTAATTAAGACCTGCAAATTATTCTGCTAGCATTTCTCTAAATCAATACTGACACGGCAGGAAGAAACTCATCGGTGGCTTTTCTGATTCGGAGGGATCTTTGTCCGAGATGAAAGGACAATTTCGTTACATCAGAGCCGTGAAAATGCGAGTGACTGGAGCAGTTGCCGAAGCAGAAGAGAGTTAAATATTAGTCAGTCTGCATGAGTTATTTATGGATTCTGTGAAGAGTCAGTCCCCATTAGATTAGATTTAGGCAAATGTTCGACGTCTGTAGGGATTAAGGGTCTATTTTTCTGGGCCACAATGTTAGATAAAGGCCAGGCCACTTCCATAAAGTCATAGCAATTTCTACATCTCCCACAAGAAAACTCATGGTCTTTCACCATCAACATAACACAAAGTCTATTCAAAACTGTTATACGTGAAATGTGTTACAAAAATCACCATAGCAACTTACTTGTACCAACAGAAAACCAAAATGCACAGCAATTACAAAAGTGTTCTGAACATAACTAACTACACAAGAGCTGTGATGAAACTGTCTCTGGAAAACAATTTCGGGATGTACCCAACGTGGCAATCTGAATGCTATACACAACAAATTTTACATAAGCTGTATAAACAATGAAAATGATGTTGACATGACACTGTATATTTCAATCTGTATACTTCTAAATGAGAAGCGTGATCTTGTGATTGTACTCTCGTTGACAGGGGTGTTGCTGTAGGACATTTCATTATCACAGAGAAGCAAGTGAGTTGAAATGAGTCCACGCATTCTGTAAGCCAGTAGATAAAACTTTGTAGGTTAAGCTTCCATTGACAATAATGTCAAAAGCAAATTTGTCTTGCCGTAGTAAAAGTTAACATAGGCCACAAGCTAAAAGCAAACTAGTATTGCCATTATAGATGTTAACAAGGCACATGGAAATGTTTCACCAGCCATCTTTTTGTGGGTAACAGCTAAAGATTCTTTAGAAAAGTCCTTAGAAAAGGTAGTGCTTGCAAGAAACCATAGCTGAGATTTGTTTCTCATTCCATTTTTGCCAAATGAGGGCTTAAGAGTGGTCAAATTATTAAAGAGGCTGTACTTTGATCAACTGATCATCCCATGTGCTCAGTTCCAAGTAAAAGAATTACCATTTCAAAGAACCAAAAAAATATAATATGATATAGAGATCATGAACCTCTCCATTTCTAGAAGCATGGGAAACTTCATTCAGTCTCATAAATGTCACAGATTGAAAATAAATATTGAATTCTGGATTCTTGGAAGCTAATCAACAGGCTAACAATCTACTAAAAAACAGTTCATGTGCACTAAAAGATCTAACAGTAACTAAGTGAGCAGAATCACCATGCAAATTGTGCAAACACTTATTCTACCATATCATGAATGCCCCAATTGGAAGAAAATAAACATCTGTCAGTGAATAAAGTACCTGCAAAATATCAAAAACTTTTTCCGCAATGTATTTTTGTTGAGAAGTTGCACACTTTTGCTGCAGTTTGTCCGGGTGCAGGCAGAGTAAAGCCTTCTGATAAGTTCTTTTCACAGCATTTCCCTCGATTATGTCAACAAGAGGAACAGGCTTCCACCCACTCTCAGGCCATAGAACCTGCATATATGACCAACATCAGTTTCAAGAAATGAAGAAAGGGCACAGAGTGTGGCTTAGGAAAATAAACCTTACTAGATCCAGTTTCCTAGGATACAACTAAATGTCGTCAATATGAGAATAACATAGGCCTTACATCATGCTAGTAGCACTTGCACACAAAAAAAGCACCATGTCTCAAAATTGCGCATCACCAGATAAGAGATCCATTGACACCAGCAGAAGAAAAAAAGGGTTACATAAACCAGGTTGCAGATATAAACTAGAAGCAGACCACTTAAGGGACATAAACAGGGTATTAAAAATCCATTATTCAGCGAGTGACTCCTTTCATTTGCATCAAAATGGTTGATCCAATCTCAAGGATCTATGACTTTCAATTTCTCATGCACTTTAGATAATCATTAGCAAGCAAAAAGGAAAGGAGTTTCCAGGAATAAGAAAAAAGGGCCCAGAAACGTATCCATCTGGACACCATACTCACATATTGTAAAGTTGATAGCATCGAGCGTATATTTCCTTCCTTTCCATTTGACCATTTTCGTATTTTAGTATCAATGACCTGCACAATGTGAAGTTTCAAAATTACTGCTTCACAACAAAATTGGAAGCAACATGTTTTCTGTGCATGTATTCTATATCACCTGGATATCTTCAGAATCACTGCCAGCTTTCTGTAGTTTATTCTCATCTTGTGTCAATTCTTTTATCTGTCCATATGCTAACTTGTCAGTATATGCGACTGTAACTTGACCTCATATATGTGTAAAATAACTTGTGTATCATATGTATACAATCTAAAATGTGAAACTTAATTTATCTGCTGTCTGTGTGGTATGGGATCCATATATCCGAGTTAGGCAACTTAGCACCACACTTTCTTTTTTCTATTTGGCGAAAGACCAAATAAGTAATAAGTGAGCAAAACATATAGAATCGTTCTCTTCTTCGAGAATCACATACCAGAAAGTTTTGTTGCAAGGACTCATCTGTATCTCTAACAACAGCCTTTGAGCCATTGCCTACTGATTCTGGAAAGGTTATATGCATGCGTTAGTAGAGTAAAAAAGTTAAGTTGAGGGAGAAAAAATGAGACATACATAGGTACTATTTGTAAAGAATCGACTTTGACGTGTCAACAAAGTGCTGTCAGAACAATTTAAAAGCCCATTACGGGAAGGCATTAGAGGCCAGAATAGCTTAGTTATTAATTCACCACAGTTTATGATAGGAAACTGGAAATACCAGTGTGGCTTATAGTCTCGTAACTGACATGGACTAAGTAAACCTATTCTGACCCTAATAGAAGATTAGAAGAATTAACCAGTACTTGAGTTGTCCTGTGCAGAAGTACCATTAGACATACGGGTGGTGTTCTGTATGGCAGGCTGCTGTTTCTCTGAGTGTGGAAGATTTCCATTAACCTGAATGATTATCAAAAGCAATCATTTTTCACATAAACAAAAGGGATTTTTACATCTGAAAGATGTCACATTGAATCATCATTAATATGTGGTTGAGTGAAACAAATCACTGTGTTTTGAATACCATGTTCGGAGCATCAGGGGATGATTTTTTCTCATCTGTTCTGATCTTGCTAAAATTTGCTTCCTTCTCTTCCATTTCTGCTTTAGAATTGCCCATATTTCTCCATCTACAGCTCCGACTTTGGGGGTCACTGCTGATTTTCGATTTTGATAAACCTTGCTGGTTGAAAATTTTAACAAAATCTTTGACCTTTCCTTTGATTTTTCCAGGATCCCTGGAGTTCATGGGTAAACCTTGGAGGCTACCCTTACCAACTTCTGCACTGTCCAAAGTAGATCTCTTTCCATTTTTACTAAAATCAGGAACTACAGATGCTTTTTTAGTACTTTTTACCATTGTTTCTTTTTCAGTAGTATTTTTAGTCATCTCCTCGTCGCCTGCATAGAGTAGAAGAAAACAAACTACTTTTAGCTTGAAGAAGATAAACTTGAAATAGAATCATGAGAGACATTGCATCACTACTAATTTATCTGATGTAGTACGTGACTCACTTTGTTCATAATCACTATCATAGAACAGAGAACGCAGAGGTTTCAATTCAGGCTTGGGAGCTTCTTCAGACACCACAGACACTCTCTCTAATTTATTATGCAAACCTATGTCAGTGTCGGAATGAGATTTTGTTTTTTGTCCAGTATTTTTTGAGGTGGTATCAACAGGATCAACACCTTGCTGCATTTCTACTCTATCTTGAGTGCTTGTATCAAGAGTAACGATATTTTGTTTGTCATGTTCCATTGCAAAGGACTCATCATTTGCTGATATCTCTGTTGGTAATTCGCTCTTTTTTTCTATCCTTCCTTCAAAGCTTGAGCATGTATCAGTATTGCTATTTTTTTTGGATCTTAAACTACTCGCTCCTCTAAGAGGCATAGCAAATGTTACTTCCTCGTTTGCCCATTTGTATATCGAGAAGTGAAATTGACTGCTGCTGGTCAGAATTTCTGAACTATTTGATTTCATTTTTGCATCGCTTCGAGTGTCTGTTTCAGCACATCTGTTCAAGTTTGATGACTCTTTGCAGCTATGAGATAACTCTCGGGACAAAATGCTTTGGCGATAAGAAGATCGAACGTCATTTGAAGCACCATCCTTGCTTTTATATGGGCTACGAGGAGCAGAGCCGAATGATGGAAGTTCTGCCCCTTTTTTGAATTTAGCAGGGAGGCTGTGAAGCAAAATACAGTTGAATTTTGTCAGTAGGAAACGCAAACGATGATCACATCGTCGACTAGACACCAATGAAAAGCATGGAACAGTCACAGTATTAAGAAACAGAGAAAAGTGATGGTTATGGGGAAATTAAGTCAGTTAAATTGCTATTCACCACATCATTATTTTCTTTTCTTTCGCGCTTTCTAATGATTAAATGTATTTAAAAGTAAATCAAGAACCTGAATTGTGCAGGAATCGAGGTTCCTAATGCATCAGCATTTGGTGGCAGAGGCCGTGCGGGGCTTAAAACGCGAGAACCCGTTGATGAAGAATATGGGTCCCAATCACGCTTCCTCGGAGAAGTACTCGAGGACTCGTTTCCCTTAAATATGTCGTCGAAGAAGTTCTCACTCATGTAACGCCTCTGATTGAGGCCGTCTTCCCCAAACACCGGCTTCTCACTCATAGCAGTCCAAGAATTACGAGAAACAACGGCTTCATCATCCCCTCCAAACGCATCGTCATTGGTAGCGTCACTACAACTGCATCTCATCTCTTGAATTGAAGACCGCCTTGGTGGGCCACCAAACACATCGTTAAAATCTATATTTGAGTTTCCCTTCTGTGTTCTGGGAGAAGAATGGTCGTTCACTAATGATCTCTGAGAAATATAACCCAAAAGAACACTCTCCCTGTGAGAAAATCTCTCCATTTCAAACAACCCCGAACTATCGCATTAACTTACTAAGCAAACAATATATTTAACGAAAATAGGCGGGAAATCTTGTTAGCTGGAGACAAGTAGCAACGGCAAACAAATCTGGGATGAAATTTCAGAGTGATTTCAAAATTTCTCCATGTTGGATTGAGAACACAGTTTGAAAGAGAGAACGCATAAGAAGAAGAAGCAGACAGAAGGGAATTGTTCGGTTGATGTCAGGAAGGTGCAGCGAGATTTTGAAGCCACACAAGATTGGTATGGGCGGCTCTGTACATGCGGATAAGAGCAGAAAATTCCAAATCATAGTGGAACTTCATTAGTCCATCTTGTCTTGTTCCGCAACTTTTTAATTAAATCTCTTGGTGACCGTTAATTTGAAATTTCTGTGATACTGGCATTTGTTAGGGTTCGTTTTCTGGAAGGTACAGCCTGTGTTGCCGTGGAATTAGGGTATTTGTTTTGTGTAGCTTTCATATTTTGGAAATAAATGGGGTCAGCTAAATCAGAGCCCGCCTAACATCCTGCGATCAGTACAAGAAGTTACCCATGCTTCAGATTCTGTCAACACGGAGCCAGTGGGCCACTGTTTGCACGGACCTCAATCCGTGCTGAGAGTTAATAAGATCACGGACATCTTCACAGGACCAACCACAGCTGCGGGCAAACTGTTTTATATTTCCGACCACGAGCCTTCCAATCGACTAAATTCAGACTACATGGGAGAGATGTCTCTTTAGAACTAATATTTTAAAGGGGTTCTGGAAACCTAACACTATTCCATGCACATTCTCCATGGCAAAGGCTTCCAATACAAGCTATATACCGAGTGAGAAATTTTTCATAATCATGAGAGAACGTGCCTCGCTTCAGTTACTTGATGGAATCCAGAATATTGGCCGCAGTGAATAAAAGAACAAGTCATCTGAAAATATCAAGCAGCACATAAACAGCAGTTAGATGTAATCTGGACTGTTGGATGAGATCTAATCGTCAAATAAGCAATGTGAGGAAATGGCAAAACATCGTTGGATTTCAGTTAGTCATGCTTCTTCATGGATGAATGCTCCCATCGGATGCCAACTGAGTTGACCAATAGATATCCTTCTAATCACCTCCTCTGCCTACAAGTCTTTGATCCAAACTTCACTGGAAGACATGGATACAAAAGATGGCATGCATAGTTCTTGGCAAACATTTTTAACATTAAAGACAACAAAAACTCAATAAGATTTCTTTCAATGTGAAATATCCAAGTGAAACCTAACCAAAAGAAAAGCAATACAGAGGAAATTTTGAAAGGAACAACCAGGAAAGCCAAACAGAGAAGTATATCACATTTCTCTCACAAGTCAAATCAGATTAACCTACCTGTATCCAATGAACAATAACAAGAACTTTAGCTGGTAAGCTGATCCAGGGGTCAAACTAGTTCTTTGTTTCATTCCTACCAATTAGAACCATCTGGGAAAGCTTCCAGTGCATCTTGCTTGCCATTCACATAATATTCTACAACTGCTTTCATTCTTGGAAGTTTATCTGGATGGTAATTTACATGAACAATTACTGGCTTTAACTTTTTAAGTTTAGCATCCTTCCTCACTGTCTTGAAGAGGACCTTACTATTCATAAATTGATAGAAATCCATAGTTCTCTTAGCAGCATAAAGCCCGTCATACCCAGGATGTGAAGGGAAAAAGAGCTCCTCATTAAAAACTGCTTGGTCCCATGAGTTTGGTTGCCGAGACAGTCGATCAGCTACACGATCCAAAAGCTCAATAGAAGGAATCGTAGGCCTTATGTAAAAGAAACCAGAGTTGTAAACCCATATCCTCATAGTATGAGCATATCGAGCCCAACCCATGGCTGGTTCATCAAAGACATCGTTAAATCCATACGCTGTCATATTATTGTGGCCGTCAGTCATAGACTCCACATCTGAATCACGATAAAGATGATCAAATGGGTTTTGCAAGTACACTATATCAACATCCGAGAGAAGGATACTGTAGCCCAGCTGCAAAAACTCCCTCAAAAGGCGAAACTTCAATGCAGAGACAGCATGGTTACCACCACTCCTTGCAATTGAATCAATACCCTCATCCGGATCTCTCTTGTACACTGGAACAGCATTTGTTTTGCAGTATTCCGCTATCTGGTCATCTAATGCTATAACAAGATAATTGGTAATACCCACTCTCTTGATGTTAGTAAACCAGGCCTCTAACATAGTTTTCACATGGGAATTTGCAAGTGCAACTATTAGTTCTTTTCCAACAGAAACTTCTTCCAAGATCTTTGCCAATCTCGGGTTCACAGATGCATCAGGAACAACTGTTGGGTTAGTTCTCAAGGCCTTAACAGTTCCAAAAGGCCCAACTTTGTGCTGTTCCCCCAATACCATCACCTGCTTTTGTGCATGATCTTTTCCTTGTTCAGCCAACCATAATTTTTCAGTGAGCTGCCTGACCTGCTTCTTCAACTCGGCATTCTTTTCTGTTAGTGTCGCTATATCCAACTTCAGCATGTTAACCCGCTCTGCTGACTCACAAGTATGGCCAGTCTAAGAAAACAAACAGTAGAAGAAGTGAGATTATATCACTTAGAATTTGTGGTACCAACACAAACTTTAACACCAAAGACTAGTCACCCGCACAGAAGATAACATCAAAGCATGTCAGAACATCCCGGAAATTATGAAACAACTCGAGTCTTTTGTGCAGCAAGATTCAGTATATGTTTGGCACTGATGCGCTTCTACTTGAACTTTGAAAGCTGTAATTTTGATTTTTGAAAGCACGGCTGAAAGAGTGTTTGGCAAAAATCCAATTTTTGGGGTCTACACACTGTTTTCGTAAATATTTAACATCCTATGATTCAATCCAACGATAGCTCTGACTTTGAAGCCACAGCACCTCAATCCCAAACATACTCTAAATACAATGGCAATGCTGACTTTAACAAGGCCATGGCGCACAATAAGGGAATTTATTTAATTCAGATAACGGAAGCCACCATCACCAATTAATGGTATATGATCAAAAATGCAAGTGAATTCAAATTCATATAAAACTGAAGCGAGCTAATCAGATGAATTTGCAAAGTCAACCAAAAGAAGTCAACGTTCTCAAGTTCAAGAAATATTATGAACTAAATCAGACTTAATACAATTAAGCCAATTAAGAACGCATCAATAAAAAATTAAATAAGCAATTCGGACACAGACAGAGTGATTTGAACAACAAGGGAAGCTAGATTTTTGAAACCTGGATATTTGACTTGACAAGTCGACGATTTTGGATAGGCAGATTGGAGTTGAACAAACCATGAGGAAACAAGAAAGCGAAGACACACCCGACAAAGACGCCGATCACGATGGCTATCGCTATTCGAGATCCGCGCATTGATTGGACCTTTTCTCTACGACCAGCCATCTCTTTACAATCTCTGCTCACAACTCACAATTTAGACGAGACACTTTCCCTCTATCGGCAAGAACGAAGACGGACTTTGATAGATCTTTGATTCGAGCTTAAATAAACTTTCCTTCTGAAGAAATAAATGTGATCCTGGAACCCTATCTCCAGTTTCCTCCCTCTGTTTACGCTACGAAATGAAGATTATTCAAAGAAGTCCATCAAAGCCAAGGAGAAACAGTTGGGTGGCTGCAGAGAAATTAGCTTGATAGAGATGATTACGTTAGGTAGGATTCAGTGTTTCGCGACGTAATTTATCAAGTAAAATGAAATCGTAACCTGTAGATGGCAAGACTTTACTGGTTGTTACATGGAAGTAATGATCCTGGCGGTTTGAAATCCTCAGTTGACTGTGGCTTCTTATGTTCTGAACCTTCCACCACGATCAATTAATCACACAAATGTGTTATGACAAACATTTAACACTATGTTCATATTGTAAGAACGGAAGTAGTCCTCCTGTTACTGTTCAGCTAACGCAGTACAGCTGTCGCGTCCGCGGAAGTTTGCCACGAGGCTTTCGGACGAATTTGAATGAATATTTCAAATGCAATGCTTTTGATTTCAGCCGATTTTTCGAATACATAAATGGTAGTATACACTCCTCGGGACTTGCTTGCTCCATGCATGGATGAACACATAATCTAAGCTTTAATCAACCCTTGGATTTGGCAGCACAACAAAACATACTACTCTCTCAAATTTGGGCGTTTCACCCATTACTTATTACACAAAAGGGTGCTTAACAACCACATAAATAATATTATTATACATAATCAAAACATACTATTTACACTAGTTGTGGTTTGATCGTGAAAACATGAAAGCACATCGATCGCCAACTCTTTCTTTTCTACTACTAGGCACTAGCACCTCAATTACCATATAAAACCATAAACATCGGCCAAAAAAAAAGAGGTATGTTCCCATGATGACTCAAGACCATGGGACCTCAGATGCCCACACAAACACCAATCAACTAACCAAATGATTTGCTTCCTGACAAAATCGTGAGTATCTGCTTCATTGAAACTGTTATATGGTCCTCCAATGTCCTTCACACAAGCTTAAGAAGAAGACACGTTTTCCTGCACAATAAGAATAAACAAACATTAGCATCTTCTCGGTTAGGAAATCAATTTGAAAGTTATAAATCCGTGCCACAGAGAGGTGGCATATGGTATGACTGCTTAAAAAAAAATGCCACGCTGGTGTTTGGTTGATTAGTCAAGAAGACAGAACAAGGAACTGAGCTGGACTCTTGCTGTCAATAACTACCAAGCAATTGTAGCATGCAACATTGAATGCTATTTCCTACTATCTCAGAAACCAACCCCCACAAAGACCAGAAAAAGGGGACAGGAGGGAGAGTGACCACAAGGGCATAAACGGATTAGAGTTTGATTTGCCAAAGCAACAAAGTAAAGAAAACATAACAGGAACAAGGAACAAAAAAAATACATGTTTGGAACTAGTAACGTATGAGACAATGACAGTGATGTCATCCAGCTTGCCACCATAATAGCGGAATCCAGCATCTTGGGCAGCAGTGGCAAAGGGTGTCTGCCTGTCTTTATCCTGTGCTCGTTGGCGTGCCAAAGCTGCCATCTTCTGAGCTGTAACTTGAGGCCCTAAGCCAGCTCTAACAGCATGAACTACTACTGCAGTAATTTCATTGTTGTATAAATTATCAAAGAGCCCATCAGTACCAGCAATTATGACATCTCCCGGCGCAACAGGAACCGTAAAAGCCTGAATCAAATGGCATAGCTTGTTCAAACATCCACAGTCATCAGAGTAAAAATGAACATTGCTAAAACATAAGTAATTCTCGTTCAGTCACCACCATTTTGAATGACTGAATTCCACTAGCATCTGCAGGGGAGAAAAGGAGAGAAAAGAGAGCTGCAACCAGACGGGCAACATTAATTCTAATACAAGGAACTATCAGGGAAATATCAAAATACAGCATAAAGGAATCAAGAATACAAATGGGAAGAAAAAAAAGAAATTTAAATTTAAAATTAGAGGATTAGCTAATTACAGAGAGTTGCATTATTCATTAGATTTAGAAATATGACTTCAGACACCAGTTAAAATGTATGCCACAATAACGTACTACACAATGATGCGTAAAATGTGTTCTGCAGAACAAAGCTTCAGTCCCTAAAACATATTAATTGACCCTAAAACATATTAATTGAGGGCATCCCAACTCAATTGAAAACTTTCGATATCGGCAGCCAAATAAAACATCTCTTTATGTTTTCAATCAGCCATGAGGGCCAAAAATATACTGAGTATCACTTACATTTATGTTTTCTCAGAAAAATATCTCTCAGATATAATCTAATCACACATTTCTGATAAATTGATTCAAAACAAATGGTTGAGCTTAGAAGATGAGGGCATAAGAGGATTAAGAAAGAACCAACCTGACCAGAGCTGGGTAAATCGCCATTGCTTCCATATTCAAGCTGATAGGTGAAATTGAAATCATGCTGCTGTACAGGAGATCGAAAGACAGTGCATCCATCTCGAACCACCATAAACCCACTGTCTCCTAAATTGATGGCACGGAGACCCTGCTGTGATAGACTAATTTGTCAGCAAATCAGGGACATAAAATGAACCACAAAATAGTATAAAACACAACCAGGACGAAGAATTTATAAACTAGGCAGGTCACAATGAGAAAGCAGTTCAGCAGCTGCAATTCTCCTAGAGAAAATAATTCAATTAAATGAATATACGTACTTGGAATGTATGACGCAAGGTAACTTTTCAAAGGTTCTTTTCCCGTGAACTTAGCTACACAAATAAAGTTAAGTCTTGTCCCTGAATAGAAAATATACCTCCTACTATATACCCCCACTTTGATATGATACTAAAATATCTGATTACAACTTTCTCAGAATGACTACTAAGTCATTGACAATGCAGTAGCAGAAGCACAAACTGATTGCAGAGTAAACAAGAAAATTTTAAATTTAATGTGAAGTGCATTTTCATGATGGTATACATTATGCTTTGTGCCTACCAGAGAATAAAATCTATTTTAAGGGCAATTGCTGCACATCATGGCATTAAAATAAAGCTGGGAATCGAATCATGCTTAGAATTAAAACAGCATACCTGGTCTGTGAGTGCTATGATGCATGCTGTTGAAGACCCTTTTGCTTTTGTGCTAGAGTGAGCTTTCTCCAAGACCCTAGATGGGTCAATTGAACCATCAGGCTCCTCTTGAATTGCAGCAACTGAATTAGACATGAGTTCCCGCGAATACAGCCCTGAATCAACACCGTGATTAGCCCAGCCACCAACGCCATCTGCCACACCTATTGCTTGTTTCTCAGAAACAAAGTGAGCATCTTCCCCACCAGTTTCTTCTTTGTCTGGATGGGGCAGGTAGCATGATCCCGAAAGTAGCTTTAGAGCTTTTCCAGCTGAAGTCTTCCTGCAGCCAGTAGGTAAAGTAACACGACAAATGTAAATGCTTACAGAATTTGATAACAGGTACACCAAAATGTAGTTCAAAACAGAAAACCATATGATTTATGAGAATAATTAGAATAGCATTTGAAACATACTGCTCTGATGAGGGTACAGAACTTGCATGCTGTTCCTCACGAGAAGCAGTGTCAAAGGACACATCAGGAGCTGTCCTAGCAGTGAAAGATGCAGCTGATGAGCTATGCAAACCTCTTAATCCCGACTCTATCTGTGGAAAGAAGTTGCACCACCTTTTTGCAACATTACACATGAAATATCCATGAAACGGCTGGTTGTTTGATCGCTGGCTGTTTTTCAAATTCATGCTAGCCCTTCGGCAACTGTCAACACTTCGAATTCCATAAGATACACCGGCATTGTTTGTTGAAAAGGACGGGTGCCCACACCTTGCAGTTAAATAATAAACAAAAGATTCACCAGATACAGCTTTGGAGGCAGACGCAGCCATTGGTTTGTTCTGGCCGTTACCACTGACTGACAATTGACTAGGGTCAGAGAGTACAAGATCGATGTGATACCCACAGACCTGAAATGAAGGGCCAGATACGGATGGAACAGAGAAAGAGCGAGAGATTGCTCCTACAACAGAGATGTTCCTTTTTCGGTTCGCTAACAACAAATCAGATCTTGCAGTAAATATTGTTCCTGATCGAAGAAGTATATATAGGTCTGCAAGTGATGAAAATTGTAAACTATGAAACAGCCTATAGTTCCCCTGTCCAAACAGAATTCCAAATGAATCTCGAAGCCCACCTTCTATCCCAAAGACTGGTCTATGAGTTCCAATTTGTACAGCAGTTCTCAGTCTTGAAAAATAACTGGATGACATTTTACCCTCGTAAACAAAACAGTTTTGCTTGAAACTGCTTATTACAAAGAACACTGTCACCACAACTTATAAAAGAAAATCTCATAATTCTTAGAACATATATTCCTAATCTAAAACTAAAACTACTTAAAGTATGATTCCTCTTCTCCCTTCTACTTATGACTATATGATTTCGGATACCTGGACGCAGAGAAACAAACAAAAGAGATGCAGATGATAAGTAAATGAACCTAGTCCATAAACAAAATACAAGGTAAACTGACGAAGCCACAGCTACAACAACCTTATCTAATCAAAACAACATCTGAGATCACCGAGCTCAACCAATATAATACACACCTATATGATACAAAATCTAAGGTAATAAGTTAAGAAATAATAGCATGTTTCGTTATCGAATATTATAGCCATCAATGACAACATTCATAAACTATGACATAGATTAAAACAGCTCCTACACACCATTGTTTTGATCTTTTAAAAACGGAACAGAAGAATCAACGTCAACAAAGGCAAACCAGATAGAAAAGCTAGCAGACGTCTGCATCTCACCTTTTAATAACTGAAATCTGAACTCCACAAATAAAACGCAGAGCTCAATCAAATTCTATTCCCCTCTTCTCTTAAATATTCCTCATGAAATTAAGCTAATCCAATCAAATGGTAGGTACAAGACACGAGACCTCCGCCTAACACCCTCCGGAATTTGGCGATCGCTGGGACGATTAATAAAGACAGAATCGAGAATGTTCTCCAGCAATGAAACCCTAAAGCTACAGAAAGTGACACCTTAGTTAGGGCTCCAGTTTTCAATTTAGAGAGTTGCATACCATAATTACAGACGCCGTTTTGCTTTTTGACTGATTTGGACACCGCCTATACCCTGCATCTTGCGTCGCTTTTGGAGTTTATTAAGGGTAATGTCGTAACTTTATTTGCCTTGGTGGGGTCAGCTTTGCCCCATGGCTTCATGTGTTCAACCAACACGGTAGGAGATCTTTCTAAACGTGCGCAACGAATATAAATTTTTCACAATTACGAACTTCACCCAAAATTTTTATATATTATCGCGTAGACCCATGAGTTTTGATGCAGAAGAAACATAAACCTTATCCACAATCGTGCTTCACGACAGGCTTTGAATAGGACGTCGAAGGGAATATACCAAATATTCTTTGGATTTATTAATTTTGTATCACGTCCTTAACTGGTTCACTAACTTTCATTAATACCTTGAGTATGCTTGCAGCGTGCCAGCCACTTCCGTTGTCTATTTTGGAAACAAGTTGTTAGGGGGTCCTTGTCGAGGCCGATGTAGATTTGATTGGTCATGTCTCATACAGACCAAAATGGTCTTGCTTGTTTCTTCTGTTAGATCGCAAAATCCGATGCCAGCACAGTATAATATAAGATTTGTTACAGGCTTTGACTGGTTAGAGAACAACTATGCACCAGTTTGCTATTGTGCGGACCGTGCAAGTTCTGGGTCCGTATAAGCTCTTGCCACTCAATTTTGAACTTCGGAGGGGCAAATGAAATCACTTTCCAAGCGGGATTTCTTATCATCATATTATGCATCACATGAACTTCTTGTACATCAAATGCTTTCAATTGCAAAAACGCCAAAGATTGCCCGGCAAAGTTTCAATTCTGGATCCTGCTGAAGAGGATGTGTGCACCGTATTGGGGCTGCATGCTTATAAACAGCATTGGAGCATGAACATACATTGGCGACAGGACAAAACTATATCGTTGGATAATGATAGCAAGAACAAGTTTTGCCTCGAGCATTGCCAAGTTTTGGCCTACGCAGAATCTGGGGCCCAGACCAAATGGCAAATACGAGGCTAAGTGCTTTCGAGACTCATTGAATCTCAGAGGATTGAATTGATTAGCATTTTCTCCCCATATATCAGAGTCGTGATGCACAGCAGTCAAAGCCAGATATAGTTGTGTACCAGCAGGAATGTCAAGTTCGCCTAGCTTAACCTTTTTAGATGTTTGCCTCATCAACATTACTGCAGGAGGATAAAGTCGAAGCGTTTCGCTGATTATCAAGTTCACCTGTAACAAAGAGTGAAGCAGATATAAGCATGTCGGAGAACAGGAATAGCTTTAGAGAAAACAAAACATTTTCCACTATAGTTAAACATAAAATTCTGGTCAGTTGGTTGCCTGTACCTAAAATGAATTTACATCCTGCACTTATAATTGAACAAATGTTACACACTAATTCCTATTGTTAATTCAAAGTTTCTAGCAACTAGTCATTATATGCAATTTTTTTCCTTAATTCATCCTTCTTTCCATGCCTACCACTTTGAAAATTAGG
Source organism: Xylocarpus granatum (assembly GCA_019650275.1). NCBI lineage: Eukaryota > Viridiplantae > Streptophyta > Magnoliopsida > Sapindales > Meliaceae > Xylocarpus > Xylocarpus granatum. The sequence goes on from BNST01000941.1 coordinate 109,607, forward strand.
GTTCAACTCAAAGAAACATGGTCAGTTGTGATAAGGCTCCCCTTAGTACTACAGTAATGTGGTTTAAGAGCCATAGTATCTTTGAAATAAATCACTAGTTGTCAAATGTAAGTCTGGAAAAGTAGGTGTTTACCACGCACTTTAACTACTGTGCTTTGAAAGCCCAACAATCCCAAACCAACCAGAAAGCTACCAGAAAGCCTATGACTGTGTTACAATAATGACTATTGGATTTTCTCCATTATCCTAAGAGGAAAAGGCAGTAAGTTTTGTCAACTAAATGAAACTCCACATTGCAAGATTTTAGGCTCATTGATTTGTGAAGAATTAAACTTACTATCTTAAAGTCACTTAAATTCTCTGCAACTGGTAGCTCATTGTCTCCGCAGACCCAATTCACTTCTTCCCGTGCCTTAATTTGCCATTCTTGATGGAAGGCTAGAAGTATAAGGGCCCAAGTTAAAAGATTAGCAGTCGTTTCCTTTCCAGCAAAGTAGAAGGTCTTACATTCTTGTATAATTTCTTCCATCTCTAATCTCTCCTCTTGACCATCCTGGTTTTTATATGATGACAATAATAAACTAAGTAGATTTCTTGAATTTTCTCTTGCTTTGCTATTGTTCTCTATTAGCATTCGAATTGATTTGCGAGTTTCTGAATCCAGTCTCCACCTCTCTCTGTTTTTCTGGGTGGGAAAGAACCTGTGTACATAAAAACAACAAAAAAAAAGCTCGGCCAAAATAATTAAGAAAATGAAGAACTTGAATCTTGCAAGGGATTTCAAGTCTACAACAAGCAAATAAACTGCGGATCTATATATTTTCCAATCACTGTACTTGCATAAAATTCCTCGTTTTAAATTAATCATAGTTCCCTCCACGAAATATAACGAAACTGTCCACCACAATAGGATCCAAAGTAAAGACATGCATTGTAAGACTTAATGATAGATATTATTTTTGAAGAGTGATCACATTGAAAGCATTAGCAACAATAACTGTTTCTCAGTTAACAGGCAGTTGAAAAGAAACATAAATAAGCAATCAGAAATTAACTGTAAACATCAACATTAATTGACATGAATCATCATACGCCATAGATGTAATATTTTCTTTTATTTACTATATCCTTCTCAGTTACTGTAACTCCCCATTACTCCCTATTACTTTCAGTTAAGGTAGGATAGGTCAGTATTGTAGCATGCACAAGGGAATTGATCCAAACCTTCAGAAGTTGATACAGAGGCATAGGCATATGTGCTTTAAACATTGTAACCATTTCAAAATGAAAAAAGTACCTGAATCCTGGAATGTAGACACTTCTTATGGCTTGAGAGAACAGGTGCATTTGCTGTTCTTGTAACATAAAAATACGCTTTCCTTCTTCAAAACTGCTTCCGAATGCTGTTCGGGAGATTATGTCAGCTGATAGATCATGAAGCTCTTTATGCACATCCATCTCAAATTCATCTCTACCTGCTCTTATCTCTTCCCATTTCTCCACCATCTTCATCGTACTAGATACAATTTCTGGCACCCAACCCTGTTAAAAACAACATGGGTAATATCAGTATCTGAAAATAAATAAAAAGGTGTTGAAACTTGAAAGGAAGTGCTGTGTTGCGAGGTCACCTTGACCCGTTCCAAGTTAAAGGCGTGGTTTGCGATTCTTCTGTGAAGAGACCATTTTTCACCGGTAAGCCCAACCAGTCCTTGCCCAAATAGCGTCCTAGACAACGGGTTAAAGGGATTCTTTTCAAATGCTCCACCTGCATTCACGAGGACGTCCTTAATCATATCCGGGTCGGATGTAGCAATCCTGGGTTTTGACCCAAACCAGTAGAGAAAAGTTTTCCCGTACATGCTTGACCACCTGTGGTAAAATGGAGCTGTACGGTGAAGGATATCGTGGTCAAAGGGAGATATCGGCTTTGACTGTGCTTCTATGAACAGACGGCGGATCTCGGCCGAGTTTCCCGTGATCAAGCGGTAGCCAGGACCAGTTATGCCTTGTTGCTTGAAGTGGTGCTGGATTCGATGTGGGATCCATATGAATGAGTGAACAAATTTTAGAACAGATGTAATAAGAAGGAAGATCACAATAAGAAGAAGAAAGTGCATAGTGAAATCTCAGGGCAAGAGAAATAAGAAGACAGCAACTACAATGGTGGGTTGATGATCAGATTCAGAAAGCCTTGAAAATTTACGTATATTTTATATTATAGCTTTGATTACTCTGCTTGACAATCTTGTCAGGCGAGAACGTCAATTACAGTGCAGGAAAGCGACATAAATTAGTTATTAATTATCTGGGATACGGCATTGCGTTCGTCATTGTCCAAAATCCTCCGCCTTCTTTAATGCATCGCAACTAGCAACTAGCAACTGCACATGGGAATAAGACTAAGGCCAATTCAAACGAAAAATGCTCAAGCTTCTTGTGCAAGTTACAGTCAGTAACATCGCAAAATTAGATACCGACACAATCTAAGCATTGATCTTCATGATCTAACAAAGTTTCAGGCATTAAAATAGCAAAATATAAGATACTGCGGGCTCTTGGTCTGATCAGACAATCACTGTACATAAAGATATGGCATAAACGGTAAAGACAATGTCCCTCGGTGGGATGCTGTCCTTCGACTATTACGGTACATTCCTTTTGTGGATCGAACAAATTGCGCAGGGAAATTCTCAATTCTCAATCCCGCTAAAGAGGATGCGTGCACCATATTGTCGCTGCAAAGCTTACGAACAGCATGGGAGCACGCTAATTTGATTGTTGCGAGCAAGGTCCACTCCATCCAAATTGCACAAACTGGTTGCGCTTTTGTCAATAAGTTTGTGAAATTTAGATAGCAAAACAAGTTAACATGAATCTTCATGATACAACAACATCATTAAAGTGGCGTATACTGTAGAAAGATTTGTTGCTGGATTTGGTCCGGTTGGACAGTCGCTGGACACCAGATATTGCTTGCCTACGGCAAAGCAATACTCCATTTTCAGTTCTGATTCCTGCTAAAGAGGATCTGTGCCCCATATTGGGGCTGCGAGGTTATAAACATCATTGGAGCATGAACATAAGTTGGAGAGAGCACAAAACTATAACTTCGGATGATGATAGCTAGAACAAGTTTTGTCTCGGCCATGGCTAAGTTTTGCCCTACGCAGTATCTGGGGCCCAGGCCAAAGGGAAAGTAGGAGGCCAAGTGCTTTCGAGACTCATTGAACCTCAGTGGATTGAACTGATTAGCATCTTCTCCCCATAAAACAGTGTCGTGATGTACAGCAGTCAAAGCCAAATAGAGATGCGTACCTGCAGGAAGATCGAGGTCTCCTATCTTTCTCCTTTTAATTGTCTGCGTCAGCAACCTTACAAGAGGAGGGTAAAGTCTTAGTGCTTCATAGATTATCATGTTCACCTGTCATGAAAGTTGGAGACATGTCAGAGATTAGGAAATAGCTTGCAGTATTTTGGGCTCAGCAGATCGGTGAAGAATTTAAACTTACAATCTTAAGGTCGCTTAAATTCTCTGCAACAGGTAGCTGATTGTCTCCGCAGACACGAGTAATTTCTTCCCGTGCCTTGATTTGCCATTCCTGATGCATTGCCAGGAGCACAAGTGCCCAAGTCAAAGCGTTAGCAGTTGTTTCCTTGCCGGCAAAGTAGAAGGTCTTGCATTCATCTATAATTTCTTCCACATCCAATCTCTCCTCTCGACCATCCTGATTTTTATATGAAGACATCAAAAGACTAAGAAGATTTCTTGAATTTCCTGTGGCTTTTCCATTATTTTCTATCAGCTTTCGAATTGATTTGCGAGTTTCTGATTCTAGTCTCCAACTCTGTGTGTTTCTCTTGGTGGGTAAAAACCTGGGTACAGAATGACAATTGTATCCCAAAATTTATACAAAAAAATCTCCGCCCCAAGTATTCGACAAATTAAAGAACGAGCAAATGGCCATGCAGTTGACACAAACATTTAGAATTTGAAACAATGAAACATACATAAGAGTTTCAATGCAGACTGATTTAAAAAGAAAAAGAAAAGCAGAAGTCACCTGGACCCTGGAATGTAGACACTTCTAAATGCTTGATAGAACAGGTCCATTTGCTGTTCTTGTAGCATAAAAATACGCTTTCCTTCTTCAAAACTGCTTCCAAAAGCTGTTCGGGATATAAGGTCTGCTGACAGGTCATGAAATTCTTTATGCACTTCTATCTCAAATTCATCTCTCACTCCTCGTATTTTCTCCCATTTCTCCACCATCTTCATCGTACTAGCCACAATGTCTGGCACCCAATTCTTTTGAATACAAATTTAGGTGTTAGCAAGCTTTTCCCATCAAGCATATAGCGTTGAAATTTTGAATCAAATTACCGTTAATTTTTATCAATGTTTTTCTTCCTTCAAAACATTAAAAAAAAACATTCAATCCAGAGATAAAAGGTGTTGAGAGAGAGTGTACTGCTGTTGTCACCTTAACTCTTTCCAGGAGAAAGGCCTGGTTAGCGATTCTTCTGTGAACAGCCCACTTATCACCTGTAAGCCCAACAAGTCCTTGCCCAAATAGCAGCTTAGACATCGGGTCAAAGGGAATCTTGTCATATGCTCCGCTTGTGTTCATGAGGGCGTCCTTAATGATATCCGGGTCTGATGTAGCAATCTTGGGGTTTGACCCGAACCAGTAGAGAAACGTTTTGCCATACACGCGTGAACACCTGTGGTAAAACGGAGCTGTACGGCGAAGGATATCGTGGTCGTAGGGATATATCGGCGTTGACTGCGCTTCTATGGTCATACGATGGATTTCGGGCGAATTTCCAGTGATTAAGCGGTAGCCAGGGCCAGTTATGCCCTGTTGTTTGAAGTGATGTTGGATCCGATATGGGATCCATATGAATGCGTGAACAAATTTTACAAGAGATACAACAGGGATGAAGATCACAGTAAGAAGAAGAAGAAACTGCTGCATCGCGAAACCTCAGAGCAATAGAAAGGAGGGAGACGGCAATTACAGTGGCCGCGATCCTATCAAGAAGCCATTGAAAACTTTAAACTATGTTTTAAGTTAAGATCGTTAATTAATTACACCCAGCGGCGAAAGTAACATAAATTAATTTACAAATCTGGGTTACGACAGTGCTTTTGTCATTTCATCATAGACTTTCTGATTGGTAGATGATTAAACAAGTTGCTGTAATTAAGGGAAACTATTGGTTTAGTTGAACTCTGCGTATATACAGTTGTGATTAGCTGAATGGTTAGAATTTAAATTAGTACGAGCACTTGCTCTAAAGCCACGTTGTCATTCACGAGTTATCTGTTCATGTCCATGCACGTAAGATTATGAGCGGTTCTTACAATCTCATGGCACTCCTGCATGAGAATAGGAGCCAACGATCCTTGCATGGGTTAGAGATTAAGGGAACGGCGCAGAACCAGGTTGAAACCAAAGCCCGAAGTCTGCGATAGTTGTCTCCCTCAAATTAATGAATTAAGGCGCAGAAAAGTTCTTGTAAAATATCTGGTCTATTTGTGGCGGACATGGAGGTGGGGCAAAGAAATGGATTACAATGTATGATTGGTATTGTGTTGTTTCTCGTTTTGCACGGGGATTGATTTACTTGTTTCCCTTGGTTTTCTTTTGCCTCATGCTGCTGGTGATTGTGGGTGAGGAATGAGGGCAATCAAGAAAATAAAAGAAACAACGGTTTGGCAGGCAGCGACTTGCCACCAGGCAGAAGCCCCATACGACAATATTAAATGCGTTTGACAGTTTGATCGGGACCCACATATGACAGAGCCGAGTAAATAACATGTTCAGATTTGACTTCTGAATCAGTTCACGTCCATTCACCTATATCATTCTCAGAAGGAGACTGCTAACAGAGCTCTATTTCATTTCGTAGATTCAAGCCCGAAATTGATGACTTTCAAATGCTTCAGCCTTTAAACGTTCATCGTTCCGGTTTGGTGGTTATATATATATATATAAATTTACAAATGATAGGTGTGTATGCATGCACGAGAGCGTGTATTTATACTAGACTCGTAGAAACAACAGCCATGTGGGTTCACTCGAGTTCACGTGGACAGCCCATTAGCTTCAATTCCCACACGTGGAAATAAAACATTCATAGCAATTAAAGATGACCAAACAACAATAAGCATTAATTTACTTAGCATCTTATTTTGTGCTTGCATCTTGCTCGCTAGTAATGAACTACAGCGGTTCCTGTACACTATTTTCTCTGGTTTCCCATTAACACCTGTCAAGACTCGATTTAAATTTAACTGCACCTTGGAGAGGGAAACGAGCAAATGACCCAATACGAATGAGATTTCTTCGCTAAGGCAAGGCTGGCCGATTGGGATTTCTTCCAGGTGCACCCTCCCACGGCTCTCCAGGCGAACTTCCTCTTCCTCCATAGGGTGCAGGAGATGGCCTGACATTGAAGCCGCTACCAAAGGAAGTGAGCAGGGCAGAAAGTCCACTGGTGGAAGCTCTGCCTGCACCTATGCCAAGTCCAAGAAGATCTAGTGTTGTCGGCTTATTTCCGAACAGAGAAGAGGGGTCCATCATGGCGTCAGTCAAACCAGAACCCAGTCCAAGCCCAAGACCAGCCACTGCAGACGCAGAGTTGTTCTCTTGCTCACCATTAGCATCTTGAGCGGAAGAAGATGACACTGCTAAGCCAAGGCCGTGGAGAAATGACGGGGTTGACGATGATGCACCAATTTGAGCTGCTTTTTGAAGCAAAGCAGTTGCTGACATGGCGGGTTGCGGTGCGTAGTGGATATGGGATTGATCAGCTTTAGAGAACAATGAGCAGCTATTGTTTGAGAGATAGAACGACGGGGAAAGAGAAAGGGAGGTGGGTTCAATGCCGCATGCTGAAGAGGGGCAGTCAGAGCGAGGCAAGCCAGAGATTTGATTTGAGAACGAGGAAGTAGTCGGTATTTGAGATGGTTGTGACATTGCTGAGGACGAAAATACACTTGCAAATACACCGTTGGTAGAAGTTGAGGCACCAGTGGCTGTAGCCACCGGCCTTGGTGGGGAAAGGCCCATTGGATTTTCTGCAGGCATTTCTGTAAGCGCATGGACCAAAAGCACGATCAGTGACCATAAGGAAATTTGAAAGAGTTTGAAAAGATAATGGTGCTGACTGACCAGAGCGATGATTTTCCAAAAAGAAAAAAACCCAAGCAACCACGCAGAAACATAAAGCAGAAAAGGGCTTTAATTTAGATAACTTCTTCAAGGCATAGACGATAGAGTAACAACTTGAAACGGAAAGCTTGAGTGATAAAAGCAGAAAGCAATTATGGCGTCCTTTCTCTGAAGCCACTTTTTTTTTGGTGGATCCTCGAGCTTACTGACTATGTCTGCATCAATTTCACTGTACTTAAAACTAAATTATTAAGGATAGCTCTCTCTCTTTCATCTGCACCCACCGCATTTGTTACTTTCTCTAGCCTGATGATTACCCACGGGAGAACTTACCAAGAAGCGACAAAAAAAGAAAATAAATAAATAAATAAATATAGTAGAGACTTTCGCCGTTCTTCAACCACAGCAAAATCAGAAAAGGATCCTGCTTAAATCCTAATCAAGATATATCTGCGCACTTTGACCACACCTACAACAAAACTAATGCCTTACTGTCTACACTTAAGTTAGATAGACTTAAACTAGATAATTACCTGAACTCTGAATTGACAAGCCCGGAGAGACCACGCCAGTCGGCGGAGTCAACGGAGGTGGAGGAGGTGAAACAGCAAGAGTCTTTGCATTGGGATTCTCTTCTGTAGTTGCAACCGGTAGGGCTTGTGCCCTCGCAGTCTCCTCCGCCAAAGCATCGCAAAACGCCCTGTGTGTTATAAAACTATCCCTCCTTCACAACAAAACAAAAACACCGTCACCACCGAAATAAAAGCTCAAACGAAAGGAAAAATCATTGTTTTCTCTAATAAAAATACGTAGTAAACCTGGAAAAAATCGTCCCACAATCGCACTTATACTCTCTTGTTCCACAAGTCTTCATATGAGATTTCCAATCTGACTGAACAGCATATTTCTTTGAACACCTTTCGCACTTGTATCTCTTCTCTCCATGTTTTCTACTGAAATGCTTCTTGATGCCTGTGAGGTCACCAAGAGCTCTAGCTGGGCTGTGGTGCACACACGTTGGTTCGGGGCACACATACACTTTCTTGCGAATTTCTTTGGAGTTTCGCTGTTTGAGCTTCCATGGCAAATTGTGGCCTCGTCGGTGAAGCTGCAGGTTCTGGTCGCGTTGAAACCCTTTGTTGCAGATCTCACACACAAATCGGTTCGTGGCTAACAGCGTTTTCGGCGATAAAGCGATTACCAAAGAATCTGGATCTGAAGAATCCAGATAAAAGCACCAAAAAGACAACTCTTTAGTAAGATTGAGCATTAAAAATTGCAACTTTATTTTAATTCCAGATTTAGATAAAGTTACCAGGCATTCCAGGGAGGTTTCGCTTTTTCTTCTGTGGTAGCGGTGCTGCTGATAGTGGAATCATCTGAATCTGACTAGCAGGAGATGACACCCTAGCTTCTCCAGTAGCAGTAGAATCTGTCATTGGTGAAGAATTTACAATCTCCGTCACAGTATTTCTTCCAGAAATTTCTATTTCCTTCAACGATGAACCAAGCTTGTACGTAGCTGTAAACTTCAAAGTCTTCTACTACTCTACGAGCTCAAAGAAGATGGTTAATTAGGGTTTCTGGTAAAAACGAAAGCTAAGCTATCATAAACAGTTAAAATTCTGACGATTTCTACGAACTACGTAGAGAGCAATTAACTGGTAGAATGATCTTTGAATACAAAGATACTAATCGTTTTCCTCGAAAATCTGAAAATTCTGCAACAAACAGCCAAATTACTCGAATTTGTAGAATCACGGCCGGTGTTTGATTCTCTTTTATATGAAGCCAAATGAAACAGAGATTCAACTCGGTTGGCGATTCATAATCAAAGGAGGATGGACTTACTCGGCGGCGGTTTCATATATGAAGAGTAAATCGGTAGGATACAAACCTTTAGCTCAGAGAAGAAGTGAGAGAGAGTGATTTGAATTGGTGTTGGAAGTAATTAAAAAATGGTTAAAGCGGCGCCAGTTAACCATGGTTTGTACATTTAACTATGGTTAGAGAATTGCTGGGGCTCCAAGCCTCTGCTCCTGCTGGCTGCGTAAGCAAATCGGACCGTACACGTGTCAACACAAACAAGTTGCTGACATTTGGTGGGAGAAGTCGGACTAGCCGGTGCTTGCTCCATGTTTTTCTGTGTTCTCACTGGACAACTCAAAAAGACGACTATACCCTTACCTCTGTGTTTTCAAGCGTCAAAAATCCTGGACGATTTTGACTTTTCCTGCAAGCCAGACAACCTTTGGTCATCGGACGAGTAATTCGCTGCTCCGTCTGGTCTACGATAATATTCTATCTCGTATGCAGAGTAACGCCATGGAACGAACTGATAAGGACGAACAAGATAATTTAAACATATCTCACTACTTGTCCTAAGGTGGCATTAATGTAATTTTGCTCAAAACCTTGTCCAATTTCCTAACGTAGATTCAGCTGTTTTTCTTAATATGGTATGTTCCTCGTCAAAGTAACAATTATACCTTCACGTTGTTTTTTACCACCATCAATCTTACTGTGCAAGAAACGTCGGGAAGAGTCCCCGACACGGTCAACCCAGCCCGAGTGGCAATTCGGGAATAGAATGGATCGGTAGGGGCCAAGTTGTAGTCCAAGTATTGATTGTCTCTAAGTAGGCTGTACGTTACAGTACTGTGCATGTGACGAATGGCCGCGGGCCCTCCTTTGCTTGCAGACACGTCCTTGAAGTTGCTATTGGATGCATTGGCGGTACCGCTGGTTTGATAACCCTCTACTTTTATGAGAATCCATCTTGGCCGTCCGATTGTTCAGTTGCATTGGAATATCCTGAGGCTGTGTTGCAACTTGCAAGTTTCTCTCTCTCTCTCTCTCTCTCTCTCGCGCCCTTTTTATTATTCTCATAGCTTGAAAAGGTACGGACCCTTTTTGTCTTTTTTTGTATAGAGGCCACGTACTCATCCACGCAAAGGCCATCGTCTTTTCAAAAAGCCAGCATGATAACTGATAACCAATCGCAGGGGTATTTACGACATTTCGATCAAAGTTATACCTTGCTCCGAGGTCACCTGTGTCTTCCACCACCTTTCGGACTTGGAGTCCTGCTGACCGTCCACGTCAATTGGATCCCACAAACTGACGTGTACGATCTAGATGGAATCTGCCCCCCTCCCGCGAATTATTTTCTCGGATAACTTGGTTCTTCTTAGTAAAAAGAGATCCCGAGTTAATAATCACGCAAATCATTAGAAGAATACAAAATTGCATGTAGAAAGCTGCAAGTACGAACCACAAATCCCCTTTTTATAAAATGCTTAGGCATCCATGTATTATTAGTTGAAAACTTTGTAAACTGGTTTGATTACATGTAAAGAAACCCTTTGTTGTTTTCAAGTTTGGCCTCCTGTCCTTCCACATGGGAGGTGTATACAAATACTAGCAGGGAAAAGTCAAGACTCTCCGTTTATTTAAGCTGCTTGTGATGAATGGCTTTTTCAGGTGAGAACAGGGGACTTAAAGTTTTTCTAAAAGGTGACACGTGTGCCGTATTACATAATTAATCTTATATATTCTGTTTTACTTTGGAACAAAATTTAAAAAAAAATCTTATTTCATGATCAAAATTGAAAAAGTATACAATGATTAAAGATTGAGAAAATAAATTAATAAAAAATTAAATAAATATAAATATATTTTTAATATTTTTATTTCTTATTAATAATATATATATATATATATATTTTATAATTTGATCACGTTAACTGTCTTACTAACACCTTCTGCGAAGTTGAGCTTGAGCTTGTGTTTGTTATGCGAACTGGCAAATACATGAATTAGGTCTAGTTTATGAGCGCATGGTGGATCTAGATTTGAACAGATGTCAAGGACCAAAAGGGTCAACAATGGCTTTATCACGTTCGAAGAAAGGCGCCCCCTGGCGTGTGAAAATGGGTTTGTCTAAACAGAAACTAGAAAGGAAAAAAGCACCCAAACTTGGAAGCACTTTTTTCATCCCTTAGCTCTTGTAGCTAATATAATGCCCCTTTCTACGACTTTTGGGTAGGCCGATTAGATTTCGCTTGCGTTCTGCCAATCACACATTTCTTATTACAAAGAATTACGGATGGGATTGGATGACGTATGAATTTTTGATGGTCGGATTAGGTTTAGGAATTATATGAAACCAGTTGATAATTAGCAAGCAAGTATAGTAAGCATGCACAGTGACAGTTTCAATGATAAGCAATTTTGAAGCTTTAAGAAAAGCTGAGATCCTTTTAATGCCACTTTCATTACATATTATTCATTTTCCAATTCTCTTGATGTCTAGTTTTACCGAGAATATACAGCTGTAAGGTAATGAGAGGGCAATAAGAACTATAAACTTTTAATTGCAGGGTTCAAGAGAATAAAATGAGTGATGGGGGCCCTGGAGTAATCATCACCAGTTTGATTATCTGGTTGTTGCTTTTTTTTTGCCCTTTTCTGACTCCAATATGCTGCAAAAGTCCGCCATGAATCCTTGAGAGGGAAATACTACCGCCTGCCTTTCCTTTCGCTTTCCTTCTTTCACTCATTTCAAAAGTGTGATCATTGGAGCCAAGCCCAACCTTGGCCATTGCCGTCCACAATTATGCGTGGGGCATGTTATATAGTACTGCTGAATTATGGTGCATGGGTAAACAGCAACGACTTTCTTGCATCCAACTCCTATTCATATCACCATTTGCCTAACATCATGATACAAGATTTAGAACAAAATTGTCAAAACTCGGGCCTCGTTTAGTCCCGATAGGTTTAGGCAAGAGAAACACAACTTTACTCGTTGTCTATGCGCCGAAGGCCTCTCTACTCCACCGCCTACACTATTGCACCCACGACTGTAACTGTTCACTTTTTTCTGCCCGATTTAAAACTTGCTTTGACATTAACATTTCCCGTGCTACAGCTTTAATGTTAGGCAACATCGTGCATACAACGTCATGAAATGAAATCATATTGTCTACAAAGGTGGGAGAGACAGTGCCAAGATTATGAAGTCCCAGGCATCAAACTGAAAATGAGTTTGAATTTGAATTTGAATTTGAAAACTACAGAAAAAACCATATTGATTATAAATACACTCGACAGTTAATTTAAGGCTGACTCCCAACGTCACTCTGCCACACTGAAAGGTAAAATGAAATTCAGAATAGCTCGCATTAAGAAAAAAACACAGATAAAACCACCCAAGTGTACTGACTATTAGACAACAAGCAAATTGGAATTCAACAATTTTAAAGGAAAAATATGTTCATGTACACATAAGAGTTTCACTTATGACTCATATCTGCTCATAATAGACAAATCCCTGGAGCTAATAGGATTATCCCGTGATATTTCTTGTATCGAATTTACTACTGCTATGCCCCTAAAAAAAAGGTGAATCTGACTGACTGTTGTACACATGCAAAGTTACACAAGGGCTCTAATGTTTGTCTGACCATGATATCTTCCAGGATATGAAATAAAGAAGTTTCTACTGACAAAAAGTACAATTATAAAAATATAAGGTGCACTCAGCAAGATCATGATAAGTATTCAAGGCCGGCAACTGTTGAATATCTCACCCCGCATAACATCAATTGGCACATGCTCAAAGGTGTAACGCTCAGGACCTAGATACATGCCTGTCTTCTCCAACAGAGCAAGCCCTTCACTCCTACCATATCTTGAAGCATAGAGGTTCAGGTACTCGATGTCCTAATACAACATCCAATTTTTTTTTAAAAAAAAAGAGAAATGAAACCTGCATTAGAGAATTTATGACAAGACAATCTTTGTTGCATCAACCATCACAACAAAATCAGAATTCTGACATGATTCAGATTCAGAAATAGGTCATTTGAAAAAAAAGGTCAAATTTTTATAAGAAAATTTGAGTATTCAAGAGTAGAAATACGAATGGGCAAGCGCAAGAGCAAACATATTTCAAGGGGATGAGTTAATGGATCAATGTTAAATGAAATTTGTATGTGTGGCGAAAAAAGAGCTACTACTGTGATTCTGCAATCATATGTCATTTCGCAAAATCTAAGCAATTAACATGTGTTCCCCATAACCATTTTAACAACAGCAAACCAAATCTTTATATTAGGAAATGGAAAAAGTGGGAAAAGGATAAAATCAATAAAGCAATTTTTAATTTATGACTAGTGATTTGGGCCACTAAGAAGCACCCCCTTGGATAAAGAATTAATGAAAACAAAACATGGACAGGCATACAAATCCTAATTAAAAATGCCTCACCTGCAAACCACTTAGAATACGCTCTAGTCTCAAGGAAGCAACAGGTTGGTGTGAGGATGAGAAAACCTGGCCGGGGTAGAATAAAACTCCGTCGCCAGGTGGGAGGCCCCGCCTAAATCTTATCTGTTTGAAAGCAAACATTATATTTTCAGGAATTTTTTACAGAAAGATTAGGAAAAACAAAAAGGTAAGTGCACATAGTGCCAATCAAGTACTCGACGGCCAGGCAAATACCTCAGCACTAGGAACTGTTGCCTTCTCATAACAGTTGGCACCCCAGTATAAGAACCCTGTTCCACCTTCTTTCCATACACGCCACATCACAGCACGATGCTGTGTACCTCGCATCCCAAGATGCCAATTTGGATGAGGATCAGATGGTCCCATGCATACATATGTCCACCATTCCTACAACAACAAATAATTCAATTCTCTTCAGCAGAACTTTGACAATGCCCATACACTTTATAGTACATCCAAACATGCAGTTCTTCAAAAGAGAGCAAATTGCCACACTGCACCAACGTGCCATAACAATTACAATGATAAAAACAAATGGAAGTCTTGAAACATTTTGCAACAAAATTCCCAACCACAAGCTCGTTCCATATTCAATAAGACAAGCTTCAAGGCTTACAACACTTTATCAATCATATCATCTTTCATCATTTCTCTTCCAAAGAAAAAATTTATTCACATCAGACGCCAATACTCGGCCTAATAAACAAGCATTGACTAACAAAGTAGCCACTGCTAAAAGTATACATAACAACTTAATTCAAGTTACACTACAATACATCAGCAAATAAATAGTCATTTGCAAAGATTTGCATGGCTGGGTCCAAGTCACAGGCCAAAGAGATGACTTCTGAATTCAGCTATAGCATACCTGTGCATTTAGCATAGATGTTAGCGTCCACAGTTTACTTTGGCAATGTTGTAGCTAATCTTTGAAATCTTATTTGTCAAGTCATTTAACTGCCTAAGAATACCTCCATGTAACAGGAAATATTCTTTGGAAGTGCAACTGTAAATATTCCCAGGGATTAAATGTTACTATCAGAAAATTACAACTCTAAACTTATTTTAAAAAGTTTTATAACAAGACAAACATCAACATCTTTATGTTATACCATTATCAGGATACATCAGCACATTATTCCTGATCTATAGTCAACCAGTTTTACTGAACCAGTAAGCATATCCATCGGGTGATTCTCAATCTTTTATGTCTGAATGTGGCAGGGAAGAAAAAAAGGCTAGGATGTCAAGCATAAAAAATCAAATATAAGCCACATCGAAGGAAAATTGCTGAAAGAGGCTTGGATTTTAATGTTGAAAAGTTCCATCTGCAAACATCTTTGAAAATTTTTCCTGTCCGAGAGGGGAATTTGCCTTAGATTTTCAGTAGTTCAAATGGTAATAACAAGACAGCAGAGCCATTTTTCCCCCTTTTTTAACAAGACAAAAAACTAGATTACGCTCAAATGGCACTAAGAGAACAGCAGCTACCTTTTCTTTTTCTTCCTTTTTCAACAAACAAAAAGGATAGGTTATTTCATTGAAGCTCTCAGAAACTTTCAACAGTTTGGGTTAGTGATAGGTTCTGAAAACTTTTACTAACGAAGATTGAATAACCAGAAACCCTTTATTCTGCACACGATAACATCAAACTATTACAACTAGAAACAGAAGTAAACCTAGCCTACCTCAGCTGGCTTGTACTGCCAACCTCTTATTGTGAGGTCACTCGGGATGTGCTCTGCAAACTAACTGAGCTATAGCTTGTTGGTCAAACCACAAGACTTTAACAGTAAATTTCCTGTATAAGTAGCGACATAACAATACTGTTAATTGCTATTTGTTACCAATATTAGTTAAAGATGGAGTTTTAAGGTTGGAAAAACTTGAATTGAGGTCAGTGGTTCATATTCCAACAATTATAACCAACCTATCTCCAGAAGTATCTTTGGCAGTCTAACACACTACCCACTAACCAATTTAGCAAGTTGGGAAATCCAATGCTGAATAGACTGCAGTTACCAGTTACCATAACGATCACCATTAGAGTACACAACTCAACTGGGATTATTAACACACTTATTTAGTAAACAATTGAAACAGGTGAATTAGTTGCAAGAATATGGCTGTCATGTCATACAAAAGATCCATAGTTGTTTTGACATTAATATACCATAGTATGTTGTCACAATAACAAGGTATTTACTGAAATGGTTCAGAAATGAAATTATCTGTAAAATGGTCAGCTCAAAACTTGTCAAGTCAAGAGTATCTGTATGCTTAAACAACCAGTCTAAAAGTTCTAATCAGTTAATAAAAAAGAATGAGGCACTTGGCAAGCAAAAGGAGCAAGTTAGCACGTGGCCCAGAAATCTGGAAAGCTGAAGATGAAACACTTCTGTGACAGAGCTAAAATTTCCAAAAGCACATTAGTTAATAGTTACTTCCAAATATCGTCGCAGGTCATTATAGGATGATCTGCAGTCATAAGTTTTTCCAGCATTCGTCAAAAGCAATACCCTAAATCTCTCAACGAAGATTACCTCACCATTCTCAGGCTGCATTTCTGTGAGAATATCTTTTACCAGATCCTCTCGGTTACCAAGCACCCACTCACTGCAAACAAAACAATCTACTTTAATATGCTAACCCTGGACTTAAATACAGTTACTTCATAAAGATTTCATTCATAAGCATGCATCTTTACCATAGATGAAATCAACATCAACCTTAAGTTGTAGTCAGAAGACCAATTATCAAGCCATACCTAGTGCAATAAATCTGAGTATGAGGCCGAAGGAACTTTGGAACCTTTACAAAAGACTCAAAAGGAGTAGGTGCAAGAGGCGCATCACTTGGCCCTACATGGAAAGATGAAATCCATGTTAGAACACTCAAGAATTAGATAATAGCTTAATTGATCACACCGAATATAAAATAAAGGCACAGCACAGTGGCACGCAAACATTGAAATAGTTATTCAGAAAGCAGGAAATATAACGTCTTAACAGAAGGGGATATCTTGCTCACATCCATAAAACCCCGTAATAACTTAGAATTACAGGCAACTTCTTTAGATGACTAAAATAGCACACATGACCCCAATATGTAAATTTGATTCATGATGCTGATGGTTATACACAAAAAACAAGCAAAACAAACAATTTGAAAGATTGAAACTTCTTGTGCCGGCCTTCCATGTGTCATATGCCCCATTATATCACTGACACATGCAAAGACAAACGCACATCTTAAACCAAAAAACACAGATATATAAGTTACATCATTCCAATTGAAAGCTACCAATTAGCAACATCATATATAGGAATGGAATTCCTACTGATCACATAAACCTAAATCCACAGCAGGTCTAATAAAGTCAAATGAGCTTCAATTCCCAGGGATCTTTTAATGGAAAATTTTTCCCCTATAATATCCTACAAAATTATTAGATGAGAACTGTGAACCAACAAATTGACAGAATAAGCACATAATTTTCCAATTTTAACCATTCAAACATACAAAACCATTAACTGCAAGGTCCAATATCTGCAACAGCAACTAGACAATCACCCAAGTGATAACAGAGGGGAAAAGATGACAAATCACTCAAATGAAGTGTTAAATGAAAAACATATAAACAGGAAAGCATGTAGCCAGGTAAGGTGATAAGAGTCATACCACAATAATAAGTGGTTAAAACACGAGCATCAGGAGCATAAGCATGAATTTCACTTGCCATGTTGCGAACAGTACTGTAGTGTTCCATGTTCAGTGGCTGCGAGAGAAGTAGTGCAGCACATTAATGTACCAAAAAGTTCATGCATATTGCATCTTGTTAAGAATCCTCGACAAGCAGCAGTACAACCAATCAACATCAATACACATCGGTGGCAACTAAAAGGAAAAAAGAAAAGAAACTAAAGGCGCACACTGCAGAAGTTGAAAGGTATGAGAAAATTATCTACCAGAGGATACAGGAAAGAAAACCAGTTAAACATAGGTTATCGTTTCAACAGCCTAGGATATAACCATAATGGTGTTCATACCTCATCCCATAGGTAAAAATAGGCTTTCTTCCAGTGAGCTTTTGTCCTCAAGATCTCAACCTCTTTCTGCAAGTAATCCTTTGCTCCATCATTATTGCTGCATATCCACAAACACAATGCAAATTGTCACTTGTAATTGGTAGTATGCTCACAGGAGCAAGAATTTGGAACTGACTGGATACCTCAAGACAGGTCGGCTATATGGCACAGCATAAGCTGCTAAACGTGAGTCTGAGAAGTATTCATCTGATTTTGGATGGTCAGCTGCAATTGGCAATGGATATGCGTACACATCAAAATCAGGAAGAACAACAAATCACCTAAGGTTTAGAAGTAAATTTTTAATAGTGCATGACATTCAGTTTTCTTGACTAGATTACCTGGCCAAGGGCTTGTGTATGTCAAAACTCGCATACTTTCACCCCATCTGCAAAAGTATGGGCTGATTCTATACTGAAGAAGCCATTTGAAATGTTGATCCAATGCCTCATACCACTCATCACTCCCATGTTGAATACCAAAACGATCCTCAATTACAGTATCAGATATCTAATATATTGTTAAAGAAGTAGACATAATATGTAATCATATGACTAACAATATAAGATGCAGCAAAAGATAATTAAAAAATTTACTCAACTTCTTTTTAAGGCAATGTTTGAAGAGAGCATGCTTTAAGTACAGTCTCAGCCACATGGCAGCAAGATTACAATGTAACTTATTTTTATTATTCCTCTTTCAAGGTAATTAGTTGATATTCAGACATACCTTTTAGCACTTCCAAAACCAATTTTACATTATGAAATGTGCTTGAATATAGCAAAAGTTGCATGCCTACCTGTAAGTAAGATGTTTGGCCTTTAATTTTTAAACTTATCAAATCATCCTTCTCTCGTTTTGCTTGCTTGAATGACTATGCTGTTGGATGCATCTTTGCATTCTTTTTGACTGCAGGTGTCCCAAACATGAAAATATGGGGGCTTGTGCAAACCATATTATAGCACACATTCTTTTTTTAACAATGTACATCAATAGCAAAGTGGCAATTATATTACTTTGTGTTTGTGCATGGTGTAGTCGGAGTGGGATGAGGTAAAAATGATGATAACAATAAGAAGCAAAGATACAGGATACACCAAATACTGCAGGTAGTGATGGAGTTGCAGGAAGAATGAAGTCCCAAACTGTCAAACTTAACTTCACACGCACTGAAAGATTTGATATAGCATCTTCATCCATCATATCAATTGACCCATTATCTGAAAAGAACTCAGAAAATAGAGGAGAAAAAAGAACTCTTCTTAAAGTAGTAGTTGCAGACTTCGCTCTTTCTACCTAAAAAAAATGACTTGTATGAAAACCCTATAACAAATTCAGCCCAAAAGAAAAATGAGGAATTAAGCGAGGAAAAGATAGATTCAGAAAATCACCACTTCACTCAATGGTTTTCCATCAATGGGCTCAACAATGTCAAGACAGTTCCTTAGCTCCATAAATAGTTGATGCTTCTCACATTTGCCCAAGCATTGTGATGAAGATCTGTAATAAGTCGGAATGAATCCTCATGTTTCATGTATAGAATAACAATAATTATGAAGGAAAGTACTCAATGCACAACAACAAAAACTTTTGATAACGACAGTTCTAGACTAAAGAACAGAGAATGTTACTCTGTGTCTGCCTTAGCAGTTATAATGATATCCCCTTCATAGAGTCCAGGGGGCTGAGCACTTGGGACATCTATGGAAACCCAAACTGCAGTTGTTTCCCTGCAGGAGGGGCAAAACCAACAATACCACCTCAGCTTCAGGCAATAAAGAAGTTATCCAGGTTCTTCATACTACAATAAAATAAACACCAATAAACAATAAAGTAGACATTACCCAGGCTGTAAGCTTATTTGACTGGATGGAAGATCAAGGGGCACAAGGGCATCAGGGACCCCTAATATGGGTACAACGCGCCTCAATGTTAAAGATTGGCCAACAGCCAACCTGCCCAGAGCCAATACTAGAAACTTATGAACCAGAAGAGTAATTCATCAAGCTGGAACAAGAACGATATATTTTCAAGAAACTAACCGATCACCAGATGTGGAGCATAAGTCGCTGCACTGAACCTGCACAACTCCGGCACTACCAGAACTGCTCCAAGAAACTTTTGGACGAAGAGCAATTTGAACACTTTCTCTCTCATTTCTAGCTGCCAGAAGATTTATCTTCAAAAGACAAAAATTAGATGACCATGCAATGTAAAGTGACGATAGCAATAGGCAAACCAAGTTGCAAACATAACACAGCGATAAAAATTATATCTTAATTCTTACAGGCTCCAATTGCCTAGGCATTTCCTGTGGTCCAACATTTGCTGTGCTTGGAATGCACCATATATGCACTAAATCTGCAGTTGGAACTTCTGTGGTATTGATTGAACCCTTGAGCAGAACTGAAGCTGGTAAACCACCGTCATTCCATCCATAAGCTGTCCCTCCCCCAGCAACACCTTCCACAGGTGGCACAACAGTGCCCTGATGATTCTCTGCAGGTCATTTCAACATTTAATAGAGAAAATAAGCACTCACGATGCACCATGGTCAAAATTGATGAAGTGAATACGGAATTAAAAGGATAAGGACACAAAAAGAAATGAACAACAATAGATTCTTAAAACAAGTGCAGCATTCGGAGTCTAGAGGAAAGTAGATAATATAAAACCCCAAGATGATGAACATAAAAGAAATCAGCACAGCGAAGTAAGATCATTGTAATCTGATCTTCTCACCTAATTCACATTTAGTTCCTCTTTCATACAATTTCCTAATAAAACTCAAAGTTATCTGCTGAAACTGAAATGAAACCAGACTCAGAACATGGATAGAACCAATATTCTATTAAATTCAACCTTTAAAAACAACTGACAAATCCTATAACACTAAATTCGAACATGTTTTCAACTAAATCAGCTACAAAATTCACTTGAGCCCTCCAAACTATTGAAACAATAGTTGCGCAAAAAGAAAAACAAGGGAACGAACAAATCCGTTCGGTTGCCGGGGAAATCCTCTCAGAATCTTACAAGAGGAAAACAAAAAAATTAAAACAGCTGTCGTAAGATTCTTCCATTTTCCTCTAATTATCTCAGCAACCAAACACGGCATAAATTATCAAAGAAAATTCGGATGAAACCGCCATAACAAAACGTAACACAATTGGCGCGAACGGCAAGAAAGAAGAAGCAATTGCAGAGACTTTACCGGCGTTATCCATATCAGTGCGGTTACGCCGGTGGCTATGTTCGCTGAAAAACTACGATCTCGCTATAGATTCTTCTGAATTCGTTTTAGTTTTCGTCACACACAGGAAGCTATCTATCAACTGAAATGATCGCGAGTTGCAAGTTAGAGAAATGAATCGCTAATTATAGCAAGAATAGTTATATTTCCACTCCGAGGTTTTCTTGCTCCACACTCTATCACTCTTTACTCTTTTGCCACGTCACTGTACGATACGTGTAATGGGGCCCACAAATAATACATTATTTTGTTGTAATTTTCCTCAAATTATTTTTCTTTTAATTTTTATTTATTTCCAATCCAATGGCAAGTTGAAAGGCAGCACGCCCTTAACTTTTCTATTGTCGCACCAGAATTTTGATTCAGCAGTAAGTAAAGGCAACAGTCGTCACACGCACGAGTGCCTAATTAGGTTCAATACAATAACACGCGCTTCCAACACACATGGACATCCCTGTTGCCATTGCATACTTTCGTTGCCGTTTACGAGCTTCCTTTTATCAGAGAAATTATCTAAATGAAAAGACCCAATACTGAAATTCTCAAAAGATCTCAATGTACCCTTTCATTTATTATTATTATTATTTTTTATTTATATTATTAATTTCAAATTTTTTATTACATATTTTGTTTATTTTAAATACTATTTAATATTTATTTTATATATTTTAATATTTTTTATTTATTTTAAATTTTATAAAAATTGTTTCACAAATTCTTTTAACTACAACAGAGCGTACCATAGCCAAGTCCATCGTAGAAAAGGGTAAATAGTTACAAAATACTCATCAGAAGGGCGTAGAATATAGTGCAAAACATGCATGGATGAATTTTACAAACACTGGATATAACTGATTGAATCCAAATCAAAATGTGGCTCTCCGCATAATATCCAACATTTTCACTGTATAGCAGTCTAGCATACCAATTCTGATCCTTCAAGCTGATTTAACTTAGCTCAATGTTAAATACCTGAAAGAAAATGACAGAATAAATGAAATACTTAATGAAGATTAGCATCAATAGTAATAGAAGTCCAATAAACGATAACTTGGGCACCACTGTAAGAACATTGAGCAGCATCATTGCATTGTCTATAAAAGTGTAAATTTCTTTCAAGAGATGTAAACCTTTGGGATTAATCTATTCTGAGAAAAGCTTATAATGTTTGATGAGTTCAAAGTCTATATGGTTGCATTTTTCGGCAAACTTTCTTTCTGAAATGGCAAACATAATAACTACAAAATTGCACTGTTCAAAATTTCAACATGTAATATCCCAACGTATCAAAAACCAACCATTTTTCTGGATATATCACAGCCCAGAATTATAATACTATACATACAAAATATTATGGCAGTTGACATTTATTATGGCTCCAAAGGATATTATAATGAAAACAAGAAACCAATGGAAGGTTTCCTTCCAAGTTGACACATGCTTTACTTGCACAAAGATGAGTTTGGAGCACCCATTGATGAAGTCACGGAGGAATTTGGCCCCCATCATGTTTTCATGATAAATCATGAGACAAATAATAGCCATTTCTATACAGAATATACAAAGAACAGCAGTTAATCCTCACAAGTTGCACACCAGAAAAGTAAAACATAAGATAAATGGCAACATTTCAATAAAACAAAGTTTTTATAGTAACCTCCGGAAGAAATCAGTTACATATATTGACCCATTGTAAAAGATGAACCACATCAAAACAATAACCAAAATATCTGCCAAAATTAAGGAAATTACAAGTGCAACATCATAAGAGCACGGTATTCCGTTTTGTTTTCTTTCCCTCTTTAACATTTTTATTAGATGCATCAAAAAAGAACATGAAAGAGGATACTGAAAAGATATCGCTCCCACCAGTCCAACATGAAGGGTCCAAATGTGACGTTGTAGAGATAGATTTTGCGTTGAATCCAGTTCATAGCTCTTAACCCTACTAACAAACAATTATGCATATGTGAGTACACCATAAGAATCAAACTAAGATATCCATAAACACAGGTACACCAAAACATCGTAGATGTCAGATCTATGAAATAAATATGAAATTTTACTTGTCTTAACTGTAGATGAGCTGTGTGCCAAGAATGAATTGTTCCTGATCTTACACCACACCCACTTCAATCTTGACAAAAACAAATGAGAACAGATTGATAGGCAAATAAATCGATTCATTCTGACCTCGCAGATGTGCATCCAAATTGCACAGTATGACTATTAATGTTTGTTTGCATCGGACTGCAGTTGATTGCAGCCCTTTATTGCCAACATACAAGTTTTGTTTCTAATCCTATGTCAGGTTGCCATTCGTGACCAATTATCTGTCTCAACAAAACCACCCTTGTTGCATACAATTTGTTTGCTGGCCTCAAAAAGAGCCTAAATCAGGAGCTACAGCATCAGATTTTCAAGCTAAGCCGGATTCCAATTCTATCTAAATGTTCTTGCATACTAACGAAAATATCTAACCAATACCAATGGTGGAAGTCACTGCTGAATTTACAATGTCTCAAAACGGAAACATGTGCAGCAAAATTTCCGAACCATCAAGCAAATTATGCTGAATCAAAGAAATTAATCCACAAAAAAAAAGAACAAACTGATCCAGCATCAAAAAGAAAATAAACCCAATGTTTATACGTAATTCTAACATTTCACGTCAATAAATCAAATGCGCATAAGGCATGCGTTACAACTTTAGCAAAAACTAAAACAGAAGATAACAGATTTCATGCAAAAAAAAACTGCTAACCCAAAAAAGGCGAGACCGAGCTCCAGAGTAGAATGAAGGAGAGAGAGAGAGAGCGATTTCCTTATCTCCGAAAACAAGCAGATACGAAGCAAGGCTTAAAAATTGCTGGCTGTAATTTGTTCAATTTTAATCGAAGGATACCTGCGCACTCGAGAAAAAAACCATGGCCGCCGGTGGACCCAACAGTCCAATGAAAAGTAACCCAAATATGGGACTTTGAAAAGACTAAAGCGCCATTAGCAACTTAGGTTATTATCAAATTACTCCCTCTCATTTCCAAAAAAAGTAATAACATTTGAATCTATAAATTTAACATTCATGTCAAATTAGTCCCCAAAATGATATATTTTAAAAACAAATAAATCTAACTTCAACTTGTATCAATTATATTCCTTATAACTCAATCAAAAACTCATTAAATTTTTAATTAAATTTTAATTTTATATAAGAATATATTGAGATAATAATTTAAATAATTTATTTTTTTGAATGTATTTCAAATAAATAAAAAAATATCATTAATAAATATTAATTTTTATATCTATATATAACTTATATTTTATAATTTATCTACAAAAATTAAGATTAAGAGTTATGATATGTATATATTAAATAGTTAAAGAAGAAAATAGCTAATTTTTAAAATTTATTATTTAATAAATAAATACCACCCGATATGTCGGTAATAATTTATAAATTACTTATTACAGATCGAGTATTTATTTTTAATTTAAAAGACTAACTTGTTAAGTAGTATTCCAATTTTACAATGCTTTTATTACAATTAAATTTATTAATCATTAAAGTCAGTTAATTTACATTACCCTTCTTCAAGATTTTTAGAAAACTTACACTTTGTGTAGTAATTCTTTATTAAGGTGTAAAGTACATATATTTGAAGACCGACATGCAAATACAAATTAAATTTATTCTATGATAATGATTGTTGGTTGAATATTTGTCATTAATTTAAAAAAAAAGTTATTATGTAGTATTGGGTATTGATTTTTATAAATTAAAGATCCGTTCATATTCTATTTCATGTAAAAAGTGCATTACATATTTAATGTTTGTGATCTTAGCATATTGGCTTGAATGAGAAGATTGTAATCATCTCAAGAAAGAGGTGTAAAATTAGAAATAATTCAAGGAGAATGTTGGTTTTTTCTTATCAAGATATGACATTATTACGATAAATTATCAGACGTGGTTAATGATGATTAGGCGCTTTGTGATTTTAGATGAGAATTTAGGCCACATTTCAAAATTTTTAAAAAAGGGTTGTTTTTCATTACAAGGGTGGTTGGTACGTCGTCGCACATGTCATCTATAACGAGGAGTGTTTCTGTGACTAGTAAATTAAATAGCCGAGACAGGATCCAGGATCACCACGCGGGAGACGGTTGATTCTCAGCGAGGTGGTTCTAAGCAGCGGAGGAGGCAGAGGTTCTGCCGAGAAACCAGGGTTTACAGTTTTCATTATAAAACGAAGGATCAATAGAAATTCACGCAGACTAAGGGAGTAACTGATATAACAACTATGGAAAGTGCATTAATGAGCGCCTCTGCTATCACGGACCAGAGGCAAAAGATCGAGCAATATAAGCACATTCTTTCTACTGTAATCTCATCAAACGACATCGTTCAATCCAAGAAATTCATTGATCATGGTTACTTTCTCTACTTATCTATTCGATAATATTTTATTTAGGGTTCTTCAGCTGTAGTGATTCCGGAGGAGGATTTTTTTTTGTTTGGCCTTATCAGTTTTAATTGTAATTTATTTTTACTTTTTTATTTTTTGCAGTGCTATCGGATGATGTACCATTGGTTGTTTCGCGCCAGCTGCTGCAGACTTTTGCTCAAGAGCTAGGGAGATTAGTGTCGGATACGCAAAAGGAGATTGCGAGTTATACCCTCGCTCAGATTCAACCTCGTGTTGTCTCCTTCGAAGAACAGGTTTGTTTGGACTACATTTTTGTTCAAGCTACTCTCGGATGCCACATCGTTTTTATGTTTGTCTCATCGAGGAGTTTGAATTCTCACTTTCACTGGTGAGCCATAGTTAGTGCGATAAGGCTCTAGTTATTGGGATTTGGTGGTGGTTTAGCTGATCAATAGCTTGATGACAATATTTGGTTACATGCAACGAATTTATTGTTAATTTTTCTTTTCTTACATGCAGGTTACAGCAATTTTATCTTTCATAATCACTGTTAGGTTGATTTTGATCAGTATCATTTTGTATGAGTTCAGGTGTTAATTATCAGGGAAAAGCTTGCTGATTTGTACCAGTCCGAGCAACAATGGTCAAAAGCAGCTCAGATGCTTAGCGGAATTGATCTGGACTCTGGAATGAGGTATGAGAAAATATAATTTTTTGTTTGCCTATAAAATCAGGTATTCATTCATGCTATTACAATTATTAATGTATTCTTTTGTAATATGTCTTCCAGGGTCATTGATGATACATTCAGGTTGTCAAAATGTGTCCAAATCGCTTGCCTATACCTTGAGGTATTGACTTAACAGGGCAACTTTATGGTGCAACTGTAGTTTAATGCAGAAGAGATTTGATTTTATACATGTCATTATGAATGCGTCTTGTCACAGGGCATTGTATCGTTCTGTTGCCTGTGGTACTTGTCAAAAGTCTCTGTTATCTCTCAAATCTCTGTTTGTGCATGTGTGTGATGAGCGCAGGCTCTCGCTTCTGCAGGGTAAGGGGTACAAAAGATTGTTGTTGTGGCATGTAAATAAAGTAACAGCAATATTATAAACAATTTGCATATGCTGGTTGGTAGTTATTCTCGGGTGCTGGTAAGGTGAACATTCAAGTTTAGTGGGGATATTTCATTTTTGAGAGGATTCACTAAAGCTGGAATCAAACATTTGCATTGATTTATTTATGGACATATGTTTTGCTCTGATTGTAACTAATTGAAGTTTCAAGGTTTCATATAAAAATGGTGTTAAAATTTCCTCCAATTGCAACTGTATATTTTACAGGATGATGATGCTGTTAACGCAGAAGCTTTTATTAATAAAGCTTCATTTTTGGTCAGCAACAGTCGGCATGAAGTATTGAGTCTACAGTACAAGGTTTGACATATGTTTGAGAGTAAGGATTATTGTTTCTGAAGAACCTTTAGTGTTTTCTTAATTCTCTTTGGTTTATCCTTTTCCTGTCATTAGGTTTGTTATGCCAGAATTTTGGATTTGAAAAGAAAGTTCTTGGAAGCAGCACTGCGATACTATGACATTTCTCAAATTGAGAAGCGGGAAATAGGTGACGAGTATGTATGCTTGCAACTGTTTAAGTTGGTGCAATATATATTATATATATTATTATATTATATATATATATATATTATATTTGCTAAGTTGTTCTGTTTTTGAAATATGTTGACAGTTGGCATGCCACTAATGTTTCAACCCTATTCTGAAAAAAAAATGAGCATTAATAATGAATGGTCTGAATTGCATTTCTATTTTTTAAGATTGTGATAATATACCCAGAATCATTTAAAAAATACAAATATTTATTCGGGATTATCATGATTATTTCTTGTACAAATGTTTAGGACTATTCTAGCCGGTCCTTTTGACTGCTTGGTGAAGCTAAGAAGCAGCTAGAATTTTTTTTTAGTACATGATTTGCTAGTGACAGACTTGATATACACTTGCCCTTCCCTTGTGTGAATTAATTGTTTTATGGTTGAGACACTTAATAAAAGATTGCCGTTGTATAGAACAATTGATGAGAAAGCACTGGAGCAAGCTTTATCTGCTGCTTTGACATGCACAATTTTGGCCGCTGCGGGTCCTCAACGCTCTCGTGTTCTTGCTACTTTGTACAAAGTAAGCACTCATTTGATATAAGAGACATTTGAGATTTGATTTTTATTGTTTAATTTCAATTATGCTGATCTATTGGGATATAATTCAGGATGAAAGATGCTCAAAATTGAAAATCTATCCAATATTGCAAAAGGTTATCTCTACCTCTTTCTATGGGTCTGTGTATGTGCACACAAATTTCATCAATTTGTTTCTTATGTCTATAATTTTACAAAGAGTCTTTGCCTCTATTGTAATTAAAGTCATTGTATGGAGTTTTTCAGGTATATTTGGAGAGAATTTTGAGAAAACCTGAAATTGATGCATTTGCGGAAGAGCTGAAACCTCATCAGGTTATAAACATTTTTGCTGCTTTTAAAGGTCGTAACTACAGTGTTTACCTTCTCTTGCTAGTCAAAGTGGATGTCTCACCTTTCATTTGTTTTTACAGAAAGCACTCCTGCCTGATAATTTTACTGTGTTGGATCGTGCCATGATTGAGCATAATCTTTTGAGTGCAAGCAAACTTTATACTAACACAAGTTTTGACGAGTTGGGCACTTTGCTGGGCATTGCTCCACACAAGGTATGGTAACCTATGTTTTTCCTAAGTTCTACATCTTTCAATTCTACTAATGGTTACCTGGTTCCCACTGTGCTGCTTGTCAAGCATACCTTTATAGTTTGTTCTTCTCAATGAGCTTCTTATAGGCTGAGAAGATAGCATCAAGAATGATTTATGAGGACAGAATGATGGGATCGATTGATCAGGTATAGACGCTAACCAATCTCAAAGGATTCATTATTAAATAAGAAATTAGGAACTTAGTTTTTGGGTAACTAATGGATATTTGTTACTGCATGATCATTTAGAGACTTAGTGATTTGATAAGTATCCAAATCATATTGGAATTTTAAGACCTGACTTGTTTATTGCATTTCAATTAAGCTCCAATATGATCGATTATAACTTGACTTAGGTTTTGTTTGGAATTAAGGTATTATGACTTTTGGAACTATATTTATTATGTGATGAAATCACTAGATGCCCAATATTACTGTTCCCTACTAAAAGCTGGTGGTTTACCTGTTTGAGCTTTAAACTGCAGCCGGAACACAGCAGTCCCAAACTAAGCCTTATTTCCTGCTTACACATTTCCTCCTAAAAGTCTACATATGTCATAAATGGACAGATTAGTCAGTTAAATAACCAAAGTGCATATTTGGTAATGTCTGTCTGGATGATTTATTATATTAGGTTGAAGCTGTCATACATTTTGAGGATGACACTGAAGAGCTGCAGCAATGGGACCAACAGGTGACTTTCTACCAGATGATGTTTACCAGACTGTTTCATTGATTTTGCATTTTCAAGTACTCCATGGTCTCTTAATTTTGTTCCCTTGATTTTGCAGATAGTCGGACTCTGTCAAGCTCTCAATGACATATTAGATAGCATGGCTAAGAAGGGATTGCCAATTCCTGTTTGATGGGAAGGGAAGATCTCTTCAGAAATTGAGATTTATTATTCTTCACTGATTATTGCACAGAAACCAAATTGTTCAGCCTTTTGTCATGTTTTCATTTTTATTAACATAATTCATTTTGTAATTGCAATTTTGCATACCTCCCTCCATACCCGACAGCAGCATGCATGGAGATTATTTATATTACCAGTTTGTTTTTCAATCTTCTTTAGATTTGATCGATCCGCCCCTCTGCTTGCTGTTTGTAATCTTAAGTGATTATATTGTTGGTAATCCTAAGCAAGCTAATGTCAGCGAGATGACATCACTGAGCCGTTAGTTGTGACACGCCAATGCGAGTTACAGTTAATACGACAAGAACCAGAGTAAGGCTGAAAATCTAATTGTTGTACTTGCACTCGACTTCGAAAGCATAATAATTAAAGAATTTAATAAATACCCTCGTTTACTTGGTAGTTAGTGTTGGCTTATCAGCCACTTGTTACATATACTTGATAGCTAATGATCCTATTCCATTAACAATTGGCAGTTAAAAGTGACTTCACCTCTTACGTCAAACATAAACTAACTTAACAAAACAAGAACAAGATTCTCTTATTGTCCCTTCATTGCACAATCCAAAAGGGGTTACATTGATTTCTTTACATGAATGAATACAAGGGCTGCTAAAGAAGCAACACAACATCTACTCTCTCTCTCTCTCTCTCTCTAATTTTGCTATTCCTAACATTATTATGTGCACAGTTATCTGTAATTTGTAAAAGATGTTTGGCATTGTCAAAAGAAACAATGTATTATGTCCCCGGATGTCTGGCTGGAGATGTCTTTGTTGGATCCTTCGCATTTTGTACAAGCACCTCGTGATTAATTGAGGCCAACTGTGATAGATTCTGCAAAGACAACTCCATTTATGAAACAGAAACAAGTTCAATCTATAATCAAGATATTTGTCATGTGTTTCGCTAGACCTAGACCATATTGTCATGGGGTTAATCTTTAGTGCGGCTCACCCATGTGGCACTTAGACAACTTTCCTTGATAAGTTGTTAAGTAAGCCTTAAACCTTGCTCATAAACTCAAGAGAAAGGTTAAAGAATGTGTGTGCACAGAGCAAAAACCCTTAATACCTTCCTCTTGAGTTCGTGAGCAAGGTATTAAGACTTAGCAACTTATCGAGAGAAGTTGTCTAAGTATCGCACAGCTGAACTGCAGTAAAGATTAATCCTGTGACAATTGGTATTAGTGCCATGTTACACTCCTAAACAACACTATGTCCTGTGAGAGAAACAATGGCCATACCATCCTAAAAGGCTTAGAGTTCCAACAATACTTCAAAAGTCTTACGTTGTAACAAAACTTTCTTGTGTAATAAAACCTTTTTTACTAGTAAATACTCTCGAGGGTTTTTTGCTTTGTGTGCACACACTTTTTAACCTTCCTTTTATGTTCGTGAGCAAGGTATTAAGGCTTACTCAGCAACATATTGAAAGAAATTGTCCAAGTACCACACGGGTGGGCTGCTCTATAGATTAACCCTATGACAATAAGCTCAAAATGCAAAGTAGGTGGATCTCTCAACATCCTATGGATATAATGACCACTGCATTTCATTATGATTACAGAGCTCAAAGGTATAAATATAAGAAATCACATCATCAATGCATACAGATATTTCAGTTCACAGCTACTAGAGACAACCAAAAACTCTTCTTTTCCAAATTCTCAAGTTGGGGTCTCACAAAGTAACCATCTGAGCTAAAGCTAGTACACCAGTGCTAGTGCTAAATCTGGACATTCCTCAAAATCACCACATACGAAATTTCAATTGTACTTTCTTATTTGGAAAAGAATTCCAAGTGACTTAGGATAGCAATTTAGTACAAACCCAGGTAGAGTGTAAGTATTTGTTTAATGTATTCATTAAATTATGATCTTCTGTTTCATTAGAAGACTTACCTTAAAAGAAAAATTTATTAATGACAGGTCAAGGGGAGAAGAATTGAACTCTGCAAGATCTCCACATTCATCCATCTGAACAGAAAAACAGGCCACAAGATAAGATTTCAAGAACAGTTTTTCAAAACTAAAGAAGTGCATATATATACTTTACCCCAACGACAATCCAAGTCACAAAGGGAAAAGAAAATAGAAAGAAAAAACAGAAAAAGGGAATATAACATAGGTAAATCTATATCAATCCAATGAGTATAGTTTAACACAGGTTTACATAAAGCTCTAAAATTTCAACCTTGTACAGCAAAAGCTAATGTGCTATGATAATCAAAAACTTTGCTTGGATGGTCAAAGGTTGTGCATCAGCTGATTGGTATATGAGCTCCTCAACCAAGGTAACATTTGTTTTTAAATTTGAAATATGAATAGAAATGAATTTAAATAGACCTAAATATCTAAATCTGAGTGATATGTTTGTTTCTCTTTTCACTAATAGCTGAATATAAGTATTAAAGTTGTTTGTTATTTTAAATTAAAAATATCTTAAATTACTACTTTAACATACGTACCCTTCTAGAATTTGGACACATATTTGAAGAGTCCAAATATCTGATGGAGAAAAGGCTACATTCCATCAAAGACAAGCATTATTATATAGATGGTCCTCCGGAAATACATTGTTCAGTTAACCAAAATGATTATTTGACTAGAGTCACAAACAGGTTTTTCTCAATGATTATTTGACTAGAATCACAAACAGGTTAAGCGAAAAACTATTGATTTACCTCAATTCCAAAATTTGAAGATGAGTCAAGAGAGTCAGCATCAGAATAGCTACTATTCTGATCATCCGGCACACCACCAGATATCTGACTAAAGCGTGATAAGAAATAGCTTGTGTCATCTACACTTTCAGGTTGTGGTACAAAAGCAGCCTACGAACATATTCAAAGGTGGAAAGTTCAATATCATGGGAGAAATCTTGGGTTTTTACACGAAGATACACCAGAATGCCCTCTCTCTAAAATATACATAGATATCAACATGTGTGAGAGAAACAAGGATGCACATATGACCTAGATAATAAAAGTGCATAAATAAATAGATGAAAATAGAATGGAATTATACTCATATTCAGACCAGAGATGCAGCACCCCTGCCAAGCACTTTTCTCCTCTTAAAGACCAATTTTACACACCCATAACAAATTTCCACCTTGAGAGATAACCAAAATAGAGAAATATGTTTGGCTAACATTGGTTCAGTCACTTTTCCAAATTATTTATCCATACTCCAAAAAATGCTTTCTGATAAGCTTTACGTATTGCAATTGAACAAAATTTTGATTTAATGAGAACCTATCAAGCAAATATAAAACTAGTAGAATATGTTGCATCACAATTTCAACCATTCAAGAAATATTTTTAAACCAAAATCTTAAGAATCTACAAACACCAAGAGGGACATACAATTACCTTCTGCAAAGCAAGGCTGTCCCAGTTAACTCCCTTGAAAAACGGATGATCTTTTACCTACAAAGTAATACAAGTCAGTTAAAAAAATCCAATACAAAATCACAATGATGTGGCTTCTATTTCATGTTTTTATTGTCCAGCAACGTAATTTTCTGTTTTGTTAATGACAGTTTTCGACAGTGAATTACCTCTGCTGCACCATTTGCTCCTAGGCGTTGGTTTGGATTGTGAATAAGAAACCTATTCAGAAAGGAATTGAGCTAAATAAATTGTTCAGCTAAAGTAGTGCATGTACAGTTAGCCAGATGTAAAAGGCTAAAAAAAATGTCTACAGATCCAAGTAGTTGCATATGGTGCACCATGAATAAAATAATAAAACAGGAACAGATGATAATAATGCCATTCTGCAAAAAGCACTTGCCTTTCATTCTACGAAAACATGGTAACGGTTATGGAAGTGATGCCACAAAAAAATACACTAATTTTAGTGCCATACACGGGAACACATGTAATAATCAGATAGGGTTGCATACCAAAATAACACATCAGAATTACAAATATACTACATAAATAATCAGGAATATAAATCCTACCTCTACAAAACCTTCTGCAACCAAAACCCACAACCTCCCAACCCCACAAAAGAGACCAAGGAATATAAACTGAAGAAAACAATCATCAATTTCAAACAAAATTAAAACTATATAATTGCAAAGTAAAATAAGTTTCAACCGCAACCAAGATTATATAAATTCTTTAAATTGAACACGTTAATTCCACAACTTTTCTGATCTCATTGTTGCCAGAGACCTGTCTTCCTTTTCTTTCTTTTAATGATCACATTTTGGTTCCCTAAGTGTATATTTAGAATATTTGCAATAGAGAAGAACATTATAGAATTGTGACCAATGTTCTTATAATGTAACCTGATTCTCTGATTCAAAAAATTTACCATTTGTTTTTAAAATTTCCATTGATAAATTCCCATACTCATCTGCTATGTACGGTACTTCGACAAGATCAAAGACTACTTTTATTTTTATGTAATTGATGCTGTAGACAAATTTAAGAAGTGGGTGAGCATTATGGAGTCAAAAAATCAACACCAAAGACCCCATGCAAGAAACCAACCTGTTAATGAGATCTTGGGCCTCGAACGACATGTCACTCGGAACACGAGGCCAGGGAACTTTTCTGTTAAGAATATTGTCAAATATTATCTGCAAGGGCAAGAAAAGATGATAAAAGCATTATAAAGAAAGGCAACTGGAAGTGATAGTTGATTCACATAATGTTATGCCATGAAAATGATACACAGAGAAATTCATGAGAACACTAATGTGAAGAAGAGAGAAGATTTTATTGCAGGTAAGAGTATTATGTTCAATTTGACTTTATAATATCTAGAAGAGGTAGCCCAGCAATCAACATTGCACACTCTTCAATGGCAAAATATTTTCCAGTTATGCATTATTTACTGCAAGGAAACAATTCCAAGGCAAAAAAAGGGTAATTAAGTTTAAAACACCGAATATGTAGACTGAAACCCAAAGATTATGAGGGAACTAGAGAGTGTAGATTAGTGCTTTGCATATTAAGCTGCTCTGTCTATTAAAGAAGTAGGATTCAAGCAAACTGCAAACTGCAATCATGGACAGCATTCAAGCAATGTGTTGCTGAACCACACAATATGAAGTCCTTTATATATGATAATTCAGGGCAGCCAATACCGCTCATTGAAACTCACAAAACTGTATTCTATTGACAACTACTATTTCAATATCTTATTCTTGATTAAACTTTGGTCCAAAAACAACTATGAATTATGAAATGGACAGATAGATACCTCTGGACGTTCAGCAGTGAAGGGTGGAATTCCAGTTATAAATTCAAATAAGATTATTCCCACAGACCACCAGTCTGCCGCATTGCCTGCATGAAAGACGAGTAAGAAATTCAACTGCCTATCAAGCCTAAAATAAAGAAGACCTCAGGTTGGATGCAAACCATGCTCTGTTCCCAGAAGAATTTCAGGGGCAAGGTAATCAGGTGTCCCAACAGCTGAGTGTCGATTTCTATCTGTTGGTTGGTCGTCGGGATTGTGAGCATCTGACGACATCACTCCATTTGCTTCAGGTCCGGATAAATCAATTGTGTTGTTTATGAGACCAATTTTTGATAGACCAAAATCTGTAAGCTGGTAGTAAGGTACCGTAACTCAATAAAGTACAGAGATGGAGTTTCTCAAACTGTAAAAAAGATGCAGCTTCATTTGAATGACCATAACTTTCTATTAATATGGATGCTTCCTAGCATACTTCAACAAACTATTTTATATATTTTTCTACATAAAGATAACCATAGTAATTATACAGCTTATGCACCAGACCTTGATGTGCCCATCATGAGCAATTAAAATGTTGTCTGGTTTTAGATCACGATGCACAATTCCAAGAGAATGGAGGTATTCTAAAGCAAGAACCTGAAACAAAAAAATATCAACTTAGGAATGGTGAGGACAAGAACTAAACAAGGATTACATAAGTATGTAAGAAGTCCTATACGAACCAGTTCAGCAATATATATGCGTGCCACATCTTCCTCAAGGCAGCCAACTTTTCTCAGCAACGAGTATAGATCACCTCCATTGAGATATTCCATAACTAAATAGAGATTATCTCTACAGGTGAAGGAATAAAAAAACCTGACCTGCAGTGACAAAACCATGACAATTTTCAAAGCATACAATAATATAGCTCAAATATTGAAGTCTTAAACCATCAAAAATCTTTCTTCAAAGTTTCAAACTTGTCATGAAAAAAAAAGAAGAATAGACTTGGAAAATTGTACTGATTGAGAGCTCAACAACTTGGTATAAAAAAAGAAAATCAATCAATATCACAAAGATATGGAAGCAAACAAATATGTTTACTTCATTCAAGAGTAAATAGTTTGTAACTCAATGCATAGTACAATAGAATATTACCACAAAAGGATTTCGAACTGTTATTAGTATATTGCGCTCTGCTAGTATTCTCTCGATGTCATTTTTCCGTATCATATCCATCTTCTTGAGCACCTACTTGAGCAACAAATTTACAGTTAATAGAAAATCATGATAAAACTACCATAGCCAGAAATTATTAAAATAAAAGGTTACCTTTATTGCAAATAAATCTCCTGTTGTCCGTTTACGGGCAAGAAAGACTTTACCAAAGGCGCCTCTGCTAATTGGTTTCATGATGACAAAGTCATCAATGCTTGTCCGCTCCTTGTGAGATGAATGTAAAGGAGTAGAAACATTGCTACTTTGAGACACACTATCTGATATAAATTTAGAATTTTCCTTATTTTTGTTTAAACTTGTAGGGCTTTTCTCATCCAGTACTTCACAAGCAAATATATATTTTTCCCTGCATATTTATTTGACAACTGTGACATTAATCTCGTGAGCTGAGAGTAGTATTTATTCCATGTATAAGTTATTCTAGCATATTATACTTACCGCAGTAATTTCTCTATCCGGTTTCCAAAAGTGTCTATGACAAGGGCCTTGAGCTTGCTATGCTGTAAAACAACCTGTAAGTCATGCAGGCAGGCAAGCAAAAACTCAGAACCTTCTTTTGAAAGATCTGTTTCTGCCACACATCGAGCTATGTCAGCAAGTTCAGTCATCTGCCAGAAGAAAGGAAACAAATTAGAAGCATATGTAACTTTGCTTTATAGATGTAGAAACTGCAGCTTGAACAAAAAGATCAGCCATATTTACAAACAGAGGCAACGAACTATATCTAAGATGCCATTAGCCAGAAAACAGGGATGATTCTAGAGGAAAAAATTTACCAAAAAAGTAAACTGACCTGCTGCACATCCTCTAGCTCAGACGGATGGTTACGCTCTAACCAGAAAGGGTCAAAATGGCCTGCTTTAGGGGTATTGGTAGAGGAAACTGATGTCATGCTTCCTGTTGAGGAGGATGCACCAAAGCTGCTCAACTTCAGACCTAAGTGGCCCCTGAAATTTAAAGAGCCTAGGTGAGAATCGTCTATAAAGGCAGTGTCCATCTCATGTATATCCTCAAACATTCCTTCAACGCCTTTATTTCGCCATTCACTTATTTTAGGAGAATAACCATCATGTGTGATCGTGGAGTTTGAAGTTTGTATTCTTGAATTTTCAGGGCTGCCAATGATTAGGTGAGAACTAGAATTGCATGACTCTGCAATTTGTTCCAATATCTCTGCAAGTTTTAACAAGTGCTCATCAAGATCCAGACAATTTAATTCACACTTATCTGCATATGCACATATGTAAGAGTGGGATTCCAGATGAGAAATAGGAACAACTTCCTCACATATCCTGCAGATTACTGAGTCACTTCCATCTAAACTTTGTCCCTGCTCATGAAGCGAACCACAACTAGAATTGGTCACTTCAAGAATTTTGCCATCAATTCCATGCGCCAGTTGCTCTTGTGAACGAGAATAAAGTTCGGATTTCTGCACTGGCAAATTTTGTTCAATAACAATGGAATTCTTTCTGGAAATATGATCAGCTGTCTCTGAAGAACAGCAATGACTCATCTCGGGGACGGTAGGCACCTTTTGTCTCAACAATTTGTGTTTGTCATCACCCTTTCGATACAATGCATAGTTGGAATCAGATTCAGGAATGTTAGGGTTTGGCACCCAGCTTGTTTCAACAGCAGGAACACTTTCTAAACATTTCTTAAATATATGAAGAGATTTCTCAGCAATTGGTTCACTTTCTTTCTGGAACAGTAACAGTCTAGTGCAGCGAGTCAATATAAAGAGCAAGCGTGTGAACAGCCACTTTGCTAATACTGCTTGACACTGTTGTCTTTTCTCAGTCAAATCTTGGACAATGGTTTCGCACTTAACACGAAACTCTGAAGATGTAATCTCAATACATTGTTGAGCAAGAATAAGCAGATCCTCCAGCATTTCCTTCCCTTCTGAAAACGAGGAGTCCTTTTTATCAAGAACATTCATAACATCCTTGGCAAAAGTAGCCAGCTCTGAGTTCACCACTTCTTTGGCAGCATCAAATCTTGAATGTAATGTGTCCAAAAGTTCCTGAATATTAAATACAAGAACAAAAAGAACACGAAGAGAGTCCAACAACATTATTTTAAGCTCAATACCTTTAATATCAAGGATATTTCATTTGAAAGTGATTAAAGCTTTCAAACAGACTTATCATATTACAAAATGTTGGAATTTATAGAATAACCAGTAAATCTTCCACACGCATGTTAATCAAATCAATAAAGAAACCAATATTGTCAAATTAACACACACTTTTTCCTTAAATTAAAGAGGCTGTAATCTTGAGAATGGTACAAAATATATTAAAGATGAGATGCAAAGAATCCATATAAAGAAAAAATGTTAACCATATTATTACATAAACTGAAACATACCTTCAAATCATTGTAGCTGTGTGCTCGAGGGTAAGCAGAAGGAATGCCACTCTTTGGCCCTAGTTCATGTGAAAAACTCTTTAAACCTTTTGATACTTTACTGCAGCTCACATGGTCTGATGAAGATTGCTTTTCAGTCAAATGATTCCCTTCATAGTGTAATTTAGTTCTTGTGGGATCATCTATGTCAACATCTTTAACTTCAGCTCTACTGTGCTGTCAAAAAGCAGAATGGTTTATTTAGTATTGATAGCACAAGACTGAAATAATATTAAACATGAGATGCATAGAATAAACCACAAACTGTGTCAGCAAAGTTCTAACCCAAGCCTCACCTCAATATTTAGAGAAACATTGCTGAATCGGGAAATATATGATGTGAACAGCCGAGCTATCTTCTTTCCTTTAGGGAATTCTGGTACATAAAACCCATGAAACACATCAAGTCTCTGTCACTTTTCTTCTAATCAGGATATCAAACAACCAGGAAGGCCTTAGCCTGATTTATTAAAGACAACTATATTTTTATTTTTTCTACTACTGCTCTCTCTCTCTCTCTCTCTCTCTCTCTAGTAAGAAACCTCAGGCGCAGATAGGAAACCAAAAATCTCATCATATGAGTATTTCCAAGTTCTGTGTAACAAATCACCCAAAGGCCCAGGTGACTGCATAACATAATTCCCTTTAACCTTGATAGGATTTCATTTATGCCATTTCAAAAAGACCACAGCTCAAAATTGTGAAATTCCTTCCACCTAAAGAACAAAAATATCAAATGCAGTCCTCAGGAAGATCATGAAACCAATTGTCCACAAGTTACCATCAAAACAATCATCAAAGAACAATTTTCAACAACTCTTAGGAGGCTTAAACAAATGAACTCAAAAGGCTCAATTAGTACAATAAGAGGCCATAGCCTGGTTTGCATAATTTGTCTACTTAAAGTAAAATAAGAGGCTCAATCAAACTATTAGATACTTATTACTTGATTCTGCCCCAAAATTAATCTAAATATAAAACAAATTCAAAGAGACTATTTTAAAGTCAAAACCAAAAAAAACCATTGAAGCACTTTAAAAGATAGCAAGAACTAAAACCCTAATGTAAACGGCAGCTAATTCTAAAGCATAAACAAATTATTAAATTTCTAAATTCATTTAACCCCTTTAAAAAGGCTTCTTCAACAATTTGTATCTGACAAAGTAACAAGTTGCCATAAAGGTTTGCGCGTGCATATTAATAAACTCCAATGAGAAATATCTTTTCCCATTAATGAAATGACCAAATATTCAAGTACTCTGATTTCTTTTCTGTCCCGTAATTTTCTCAGCAAACAAACACAAAAATAAAAACAAATATCAAACCTTCTTTGGAAGAAGTCGCGAGTTGTACATGTTCTTGAGCTGCAGTCTTCTGCTTCTGCTTCTGAGGAGGCCTTGAAACGCCATAACTCCTTGACTCGGTCAATTCGTCCGGTTTTGAACTCAGTTGATCCTTAGGAAAACCTACCCGAGTTTTAATCCGATTCAACGGGAATTCCATTTTCTTGATTGTTTGGAGACGCTCCGGCCATTACCCAGAACAATTTCCAAATCAAAATTCAAAAACAAAACCCTGTATCTCTGGCCTTGTTATTTTCATCATCAAAATCGCAAAAATTATCTTCCAATAACTCATAATAAGCTTCGAAGACAATTAAGGCGCGGTCAATATCAATTTTTACAAATAATTAATCAATAAAAAATAAAAATAAAAAGAAATGCGATCAGAAGGTTAAGTGAAAGCGATTGGCAGATTGTTGAGTTAGGTAGATAATGAGAGGCTCGAGGAGTAGAACAGGTCCGTTCTTCCTTTTGTGGTTGTCGTCCGTTGCGTTTTGCACATTCGAGGAAGGAGCGCTGAGTGCGTTAGTTGGGCCTGGCTGCCCCCCTGCTACAAACTCTGTTATAATATTAAATAAATATTGTCAATAGACTTCGTATTTGGCAATATATATATATATATATATAATTCCAATATTAACGTAACTCAGAGAATTTCCATTTCCATTTCTCCATGGATAAATCTTGGATGCGTCGGTTATTCAAGATAATTGATTCAAAATTGACGGAATCCATTGCACGGGCTAATCTAGATGGGTGGTTTTCTGCCAACCGGGGCCTGGTTATGGGTACGGCTTTAAATAGCATAATATTTGGGAAATATGCCTAAGTATAAGGGCATCTTTGCAAAATAAAATCAGTAATTTTATTATAGCCACTGGCTTGATCATCCCGCTATTGAGGCAGCCATTACTGGCGGTGACGGTTGACCTCAGCAAACTGGTTCGATGGGTGTCTTCTGACAATGGTTCATTTATTTATTTCTTGCTAGTAATTAATATTCTTAATTGCTTCCCACAAGTGCTACCATTATTATTCATTATTTGATGAACACAGGCTTGGAATCCTTGGAATTGGATAATGCTTTGACCACTCCCCACATGTGTTTCTGACAAATGCCATACTTCTTGCCACGCGTAGGGCACTTGTGACGAACCCCCCGTATGCAAAATTGCTTTCTGTTACGAA
Source organism: Xylocarpus granatum (assembly GCA_019650275.1). Classification (NCBI taxonomy): domain Eukaryota; kingdom Viridiplantae; phylum Streptophyta; class Magnoliopsida; order Sapindales; family Meliaceae; genus Xylocarpus; species Xylocarpus granatum. The sequence continues at coordinate 149,955 of BNST01000941.1, forward strand.
TGACCAGTGACGATCCCCGAACCGTTGCGATGATGCCAATGGCACCGGCTTTGTGTGATTAAATACACTTCTAATATTAAAATTAAATTTATTTTAATTTTAATTTTTTAATTAAATACTCACGCATATTAATCCAATTTATGAATAATTTATAAATCTTGAATCAATTCGTGGTCAGCTGCGCTTATGTGCAAGGGCCCGCAGCTAACCCCGCAAACCAGGCCTCAGTCTTTCTCAAACAATCCCAATCCTTTGGCAAACATGGTCTGGGCCTTCTGCTGACTCGGAAGATTTCAGATGTGAATCAGGCATCACTTGAAATATGCTTCTACAGTGCAGGAAACTTCGAAACTTCATGAAGAAAGCGCCATCCGAGACGATCAACTGAGCGAGCAGAAATGAGCAACAAACATTGGTAACTCTGATTGTCTTAAGCCATGGTACAAGGCATGCTGTACCTCCGTATAACAGTCCCCTCAAATCAAAATGTAATTCGCCTTCCGAGGCGTGATACTGCTAAACCGCATTCGAGGGATGGTGATGGGATTTCATTATTACTAGTGAACAGAAAAATTAGCAAGAACAAATAAGCATTTGAGTCGTCCCTTTTACGGAGCCAACTAAGGGTATAAGATGGATTAACTAGTGAGTTTTAGTTCACAACTGGTGAGAAATAGCTAATAGAAGCACAAGAATTACAACATACCTTGTGCCACTTGGTCACAATTTTTCATTTCAAAGATCACATTTAAAGACATCAATTGATTCATCTACTTTATTTGGTTAGAGGTTAAGTATAATAGGGCAAGTATTGAAAAGATAAACTGGTAAAATTTTTCCTTCTTTTATCTCAAGTAGGGGCTAAGTTACAACGATGCAGGCTCGGAAGGCTCCACAATGCCAACTGAACAAATTTAAAATAAAATCTAAAATGAACTTCAGAGTAAAAGTCAGAGAAATCTTACCAAAAATAAAAAAAGTTCAAGCGGTTGACTCCAAAATCAATTGCTATTGTCAACTACTTGATTGTTTACAAATAGACTTTCTCTTCTTTTAGAAAAGCCTGCAGATTCTAGGGTTGAGCCCCTATACTTTAGCTCGGAAGCTGATCTAAAATTGGGATCAACTGGAGGCCTGGTGTTGGGATCGGTAGAACTTGGCCTAAAAGAACTGGTTGCTCCACCAGGATAACGCGAGGGAGAGACATATCTCCTTGATGGCCCCCTCAGACCACTCCTCGAGTCCATATTGTCAGCATTTCTTGAAGAAGAGTCAACAAAAGACCTGTCTCCAGAGATCGATCCTATTGGAGCTCCAGTTGTAGCAGATGTCGAGCTAAAAGGGTCATCTGGTCCCCATGAAGTAAGTGCTTCTTTCTTCTTAGCAAACAAGTGCCATGCTCCAAACAAGGAAAGTATGAAGAAGAACACGGGGCTGGTCCACAACATCCCACTTGATTCTCCTTTAAAAACAGGAAGCTTTGAGTGATACATGCTTACATACTTACCTCCAAGACCAAGAACAAGAAGCTTTTCCTGGTCACTAGCTATCAAAGGCACCACCCTTCTTTTCTCCTCATCCACATCCAAGTCTGTCACTTGATAATTAAGAAATGATGATCTGATCTCATCCAAACCAGATGAAAAAAGAAGCCGAGGCCCCCCACTCCTTACATAATGCTGAGTTGAAACATTGTACACAAACATCTTCTCTTCATTAACAATAAGCAAATACCCCTTAATCGCCTGAAAAGCAAGTGGCTCACTCATGCCAAACTTTCTCTTAGTTCTAACCCTGCATTTAAAGTTCATCACATCCCCCAAAAGCAAGACATGAATCAAATCCCCCTCCAAAGTATACCCATAAGCTTTAGACCTCTCTGTGGCGTCAAAAATATAATTCCTAACCAAAGAACGATTCAACCCTTCACATTCAGATTCCTTGACTTTCATAGTCCTCAAATCCAATGATCCAGCACCACCTTCCGTCAGAAACAAAAGCCTTTGCTTCAGGAAAATAAGTGGCCTACTAGTCAGCATAGCAGAACCATGGAGCACCCCATTTTCTGTAAAAACCCGAATATTTCCGCTAACATCTGCTGACACAATATACCTCTTCCTCCCAGCATGATGCACTTCTAATATAGTAATAGTCATACCCTTCTCCCCATTCTCAGCTACCACAAATTTACCAACATTTTCCATTATAAGTGAACTCCAATCTTCTCCATTTGGTCTCTCATAAACCCTATGAATCAATATGACACCATTTGCATGTCCCGTGACCAAAAAACTCTCATTCTTATAAACTGACATGTAAGAAACCATGGTCGTAACAGGTGACTCACACAGGGTATAAAACTCGACTGAAACATCGCCATTTCTTAAAAACACAAAAACCCTGCCTTTATCATCACCAACTGCAACATATTTACTATGACCCTCAAAATCACGAAAAGGCAAGATGTTAATACACGTGGGATCAGATTCCAATTTCACAGCTGAAACAAATTGAAACCTCTCGGACCAAGATGGACTGTACTTGGTCACTGAAACCGCTCTCTCTCTCTCTCCATCTCGAATCTTGTCTTTTTTTTTAACTTCTTTAACTAATTTTTTATCATCATATTTTATTCGGTTAATCTTATCTGTTTCCACAAGCCTTTGTTTCTCATCAACAGATGAAACTTTTGAAGACTCCGATAATTTAGACTCTAATTTAGTAACTATTTCATTAAGGTTTCTCACTAACTCTTCAAGTTTATGCAATAACAAATCTTGTTGACCGAAATTAATTTCACTTGGACTTTCAGTCTCCATATCATAGTAAGGCACATGGTTGTGCTCGTGTTCGATTGAGCTGACGAGAGTCTTACAGTTGGGTGGAGAAGCTAAAATGAAAAGCAAATAGAGCAAAACGAACTTGCCTTTATGGGGATTTGCCATTGGAAGAGAAGCTTCAGGAATTTTGATTCAGTGTTGCGCCATTGTGACTAGCAGATCTCAGGAAATCATGGATCTAGACAAGGAACTTTAAGCTGGAATCCATGTTAGATTTAATGAATCTGAAGTTGGAATTTAGAAGGACTTGGAGCAGGAGGGTATGAGCTGGGACGTTTTGACTTGGGTCTGTACGTTGAATTAGGGCAAGAAAATTCCGATTTTCTGATTTTGCGGGCGGAGCTATGGATTTTGGTAAGAAAATTCTCGGTGAAAGATTTAATAAGGTCGGTTTATCAATGGTTTATAGCAAACCCATAGCGAAGCGACACGACACGACACGACACGTCCGGATTTGTGCAATTTTACTTAGAGGTCGACGAGGAACACAGAAAGTTACAAAGATCGGTCTTTTAAATGTGCATTTCGACACCAATTTCATAACCCACTAATTACACATAAAAATTAAAAATTTTAAATTTTTTTAAAAAAATTTATCATAATAATATAATAAATATTATAAAATTATTTACTAAAATATTTAATTATTAAAAAATTGATGATATATTCTTATAACATTTTTTATTTACCCTTTAATTTATATATATTTTAAATTTATTTATTAAATAATTTTATTATATTAATTATAATTTTATTATAAATTTTATAATAAAATTATTTTATCTAAAATTTCTCTCTTACTTAATTATTCAACCGTTTCCATTTTTCTCTGTTTTTGAATCCTCGGTTTGCCCATTTTTCCCCTCAAGTCAAAACGTCCGCTTGACGATCAGCTCACTCCACCAAACCTCAATCTTCAATGGCGGCTCCTACACGTTCGATGACAAACCCTGCTGGTATGCATGTGATAATCACAAGGAGCCCGAACAGTATTCACATTCTAAATAGTTGTCTTGCAGCCAGAACAGAAGCAGATCTTTTACACGTTAAAAAGTGAAGAGTACAGCCCATAGCATCTTTGGCATCCACAGACAGTCATGGGGGCATAGAAATTACTGGTGCCGTCATGTCGGGCATGCAGAACTGAGCAGGCATCTCATGCTAGCAGCAGATGCAACTGCTAAACCATGATCAGAACCGCTGCCCCTGAAATGCTTAAAAAATTACAAACATATAATATCTAATAAAGGAATTGCTGGATGATCGGAAGGCTGTGAAGCCTCCACAATAAACAAGAACGGTCGATGTTTTCACTAGCTTATTTAACTAAATTCATCATCTAGATTACATAACATGAATTAGAACACCCAACAGTCAAATAAATTTAAAGAGTTCTTATAGACATATTAGGTTCTTTCTTCGTCGGCTTCTCCAATTTAAAAGTAGCTAATATTGATTCAGTATGGCTAACCACACTACCTTCAGTGCAGCTGCTGGATTTGAGTGAAGAACGTCTCAAAATCTCGATTAATGCAGTACCTGAATTTGTTTCTGCGGCAGATTTTGTGTTTTGAGCACTGGGTTTAATTTGTGAATTATAAAGTCTGGTTGAAGCAACTTTTGTAGGTCGGGTTTCCCTCTGAATCTGCATGTTAGAACCCAATAAGCATTAGCATTGATATATGCTTAAAAGATAAGCTAGCATGCAAATCAGAAAATGAGAAGTCAACACAAACATGGCAAAGAAAATGAAAGTCGTGACAGAGCTAAATTCATGCAGTAGGAAATATCTGAAGAGGCAACATTTTGCCACTCTTGAAAACACAATCTTTTATTTCCCATCTCCTGTCAGATATTAAAGCATAACTAAATTGAAAAACATAAAACTAAATTGGAAAGAAACAAAAGAAACTAGAAAAATTTGTCAGCTATGCAAGCTTTCTAGTAGTGCCTACCATATCCGAAGAACCGTCTGAGACTGAGGTTGCACTCTTGTTATGGCTATCACCTCGTTCAAAGATAAAAGATCGTGCCATGCAAGAACCATGCTTCCTGTGAGATGGCAGAGAATGGTTTGGACCCCGACCAAGAAAAGTTGACTGAAACATTTTCCAGCGGCAGAATTTCAGTCAAGGACAGCAAACAAGAGTAATTGTTTAAAGAGTCCAGCTTTCCATATAGATTTACGAGGTTAGACAATGAAGGAAACTTTGACAACAGGATATTCAATTCAATGCCACTTTAATGTAGATGACAAAAGATTCCCATATGGCACTCAAAATCATCCTCAGCGCTTATGGATAGGAAACACCATCACTAATACAAAGAGAAAAAACGTGCAGAGTGGAGAGTTTCCTGTGCACCATTAGTGCCAAACCAGATGAAGATTGAATTATATGACAAAATTTGCAGGGATTTATTATATTTCTTAAATCACAAGTCTATATAATCGATTGAAGACTGAAGTAACTATATGGAACATCCAACTATTGCAAACTAGTTTACCTTTGATGACAGCGTTCTGTTTCCCCCTATGAGTTGCATATCAGCAAGAGCTGCAGATCAACAATGACAAAAGTTAGGAAATAGTGCCCCACAAAATCATAACTCTAAAAAATAACTGAACTAGTTAACATACATCATAACTGCAACTATGGACCTTACCAGATGCTTTTGGTTTTTTCCTAGTGTCAGGCACAATATTCAGCTTCTTTATAAGACTGAAAACTTCTTTGGAATGTTTATCCTCTGCTGGCGACAAGAATGTGGCCTGCTCTTCCTGTTTCAGTAATATTCAGCTAATCATGTGAATGAACCATACAAAAATTGAGAATCAAACATAAAAGACATGCTCAAACATCAAATAAAAAATACATAAATACAAAAAAAATTAATAAAATGATCTGTGATGAACTCCTAAAAACTCACTGATTTCTCAAATAGGCGCTGCTTAGCAAGACTCTTTTCTGTTTCTTCATCATCAGATGATATGTATGTATCATCCTTATCTGTAAACATACGAGGAATCATTTCCTTTATTCTCCTTAAATTCATCCGCACATCATTCACTGGACCTAAATCTTCAGTAGTTTCATCACCAGAATCCTCATTGTCTTTGATTTCCTTGTCTTCTTCCTCTTCTGCCAAAGTCATGTCCATCTGTTTTGAGCCACATTTAAATCTACGCAAAAGTTTCTCTGTTCCAACAGCATCCTGTTGCTCAAACCACTTTTGATGGAATTCATTGCACCTTTCAGTATCAATTGGTTTTTCTTCATATTCAGTTGCTATCATATCCTCGAGATCCTCAACATCTTCAATATCCTCATCTTCATTATCCTGGAATCGGAGTTGGTCATTGTCACTGTCATCTTCTTCCTCAGCTTCATCGTCAACAAATGCTTTAACAGGATCGCCATTTGGAGACAAAGACAAGTCAACTGATTGTTTTAGACAGGGATTAATGTTCTCCTTGTCATTATCCTCTTCTTCAGAAGAACTGCAGAAGACATAATGATTCACTTGTACCTTTCATAATACCTTAAAATGTTACAAGAGTTTAAAGTTCATGATGGCAAGTTTCACCTTTAGAGATGATGAGCAAAATTTTTAGCTCCAACAAGTGCATCTCAATCCTATATTCAACACCTTATTATTATCATATCAAACACTTAGACATAGCTCTAGATAATGTCCAATTTCATCTCAATCTCAACACCTTGTTAGTATCATATATGACAATTAAACATAGCCCTAGATAATGTCCTATTTCTTCCCCCATGGCTAAGCAAAAAAAATTGCAAGCAAATCACATGGTTCAGTTAACAATTAACAAATTAAAGTGAAAGAAAGAAGGTGGATGGCAACAGATGTTCTTATAAAGAAACACACTATTAATATTTGTAAAACAACGAGACAATCAAAGCCCTAGCATATCCTAGGAAGGGTGGTTACAAGCAGTAAATTTAAGAAGCAACATAAGGTCAGTGGCATTGACATTGCTTCCCATAAATGGAAAAATGACAAGATAAATTTCTGGGACACTTACACATCATCAGGAGGGGCAGAACCAAGCTTCAAGTTCATAGCAAGTAAGGATGGCCCTAAAACTTCTTCAACAGGGCTCTTGGGCAAATCATCTGAGAACTCATCTTGGGAAGCACTTGTTTGCAAGCCAGAAAACAGGTCCTTTCAGATGCAAATGGACAAGCAACTATAAGTTACATACAGTTCACTAGAAGAATGGAAATCTTTTTAAACAGCTGACACATCAGGAAAATAAATAAAAGAGAGAATAAATATGGAAGGAACCTGAGTATCATCAATAGAAGCTCGAAATGCTTGCTTGTGTTGCTCATCTACAGCCTAAAATTAATAATCATTGCAAAATACATTAACATTACAGTATGAAAATGGTTAAGGTGTCATATGCAGAGCATCAACAATGTTGACCAAAATTCTTTATAATCAATAATCAAAACAACATTTTCCAGCCTCAACAATGATGCTAATGAACTTCTCTAAAAAGAAAACCATGATATATAACTTGATGAAACACAAATTGGCAAGAGAGCATGTTTACAAGCTTTCAAAAATTATTAGTTTATACCCTTAGCACAAGATCTCAGCAAAACCTCATTCTTCAATGGGGTTGCAATGTAAGGAAATCATGGCAATCACACAACTATGCCAGTCTGAGTCTTCATTAATAGAGAATCAAGAGGATGTCATGACATACACTCACCATCTTGGCTGCGATACTTTCATTACTGGAGGGTTTAACAGCATTATTAGATGCGTCCTCAAACAAGGCACCTAAACCATGTTCCACATTAGCAGGACAGGAAATTGCATCCTCATTCTCCAAATTTGTGACCTTGTCATCCTCTCTGTCCTTGGCAGGGACATTTTTGGGGTCAACATTGGCCATAAACTCTTGTGAAAAATCATCATAACCATCCTTGGCATCGTCATCATCATAATCATCAACAAAAGAACTTTTATTCATTTTGACGGATCTGCCATGGAAAATAGATTACCAGTGTATAAAATACATAAAATTTGTATTCGTAAGATACACACCTACACAAACTAATAACAGAAGTTGATCCTCACTTTTTTGAAATCTCTAATTTTCTTTGTCGAATCTTCTCTAAAACTGACGATATGGGCTTTTGAACAAGAGGTACAGATTTAAATGTGGCATCTCCAGTTTCTAACCAGAAGGAATAAACATTTGTAAGTGAAAAATTAGACCCATTGAAAAAATTAAATGCATAAGTGAGTTCCAATGCTACCTCGCAACAGTCTCTGAGACTCAGCCCGGAGTTGCGTAAGCTGTTCTATTCTTTCCTATCAAATAATAGGAACCACGAATTAACACACCAAAAGGCAATTCGAACAGAAATTAATCAGTATTAAAAAAATAGAATTACCTTGTCAGTCCTTCGTTTTGTGACAACAGTTGATATATGGTTATTATCATCACTACCACTCTTGACTCTCTTCTTCTTACCTTTATGGTCCTCAAACCCATCAATAGCACGTCGTTTCTTCTCGGATTCCTCCACTCCCAAATTTTCATTTTCCTTTTCCTTTTCCATTTCCACATCATGACGTCGATCTTCGGCTCTTTCATCGAATTCTTCGGCCACCGAATTAAAATCTAAAGCCCTCTTATCACCAGACGCATCTTCCTCAATACCCAAACCACCGACATCAGAATCCAACCCATTTTCATCTTCAAAACGCTCAGATCCAGACTGAAATACAGAATTGGATTCGTCCAAGTCCTGGCTGTTTGACTTTTCAAGATCTAGGGTTTCCGATTCCCCAGAATCGCGGATATTTGATTCACCGATATCTATGGATTCAACTTTGGACGAATTCTCGTCGATCGTTTTAGATTTCTTCAGTCGTTTTAGCTTCGTTTCAGGAACTGGAGAAGAAGGTGCTTCTGTTGGTGAAAACGATTCAAAATCGTCGACGCTCTCCATCTCCATTGTAATTACCGAATGCGACTGTCGGGAAATAATTAGGGTATTATCGAATTTTACTAGTAGGATGTTGAGAATGAATAAGAGATGTAAAATGTAATAGTAGGATTTAGGCGGCAAATGTTTTGAAACTTTGCGGGAAGGGTATTGCTTTAGGTTTTGTAACCCGCCCAATACTGGCGGTTCTGGTAGGGACCACGTACTACGTGATTGATTGATAAGCCGTTATGATTATACCATCAAATGAGATTGCGGAGCTCGCGATGTTTCTTAAAACGGACGTTCTTTGTATTTGAGAATTGAGTTGGGTGGGCCTAAGGCCCATTGACGTAAATCGGGTGCCGAAAACAGGCAGCGACGATTTCCATTTGTCTCCGCAAATTCTGCATACCAAAAGAAATTGCATGGCGAAAAAAATAGCATTTATAATTGAACACGAAAAAGGAGCCATTTAACAGTCGATTCCACAGAGCTTCCCCCGGTCGGGTAACCCAACCGGCTCAAAATTAAATATTAAATACAGAGTAATCAGGTCGGGAAATTGCTTGCTTAAAATTATGAAGGACGCAGCCAAGCTGTTTGTTCAAACTGTAGTAGAAATCTCGGCAGGCAAATGAAAAAGGTCACATTTTAGAGTTCCATGTGCTCTCAGCACTTAATTTTGGCACTTTTAATTCCTCTGCCAGATTGAGAGCTGATTGAATCTGGAAGAAAGACCAGACAAAGGCAGAAATCATTTGACTAGAAATAATCAATAAAATCAATCAATCTCACAACTTTTTAATAAGCAACCAATAGCTGGAAGTACAGTTTAACAAACAATCGAGGTACCCCGATAGTTGAAATTTCAGCACAGGCACTAATATGAGCGCAGAAACATAACTAAATTAAGGCATGTGAACATCATGTTCGGCAATTTTTCTGGATTAGAGTGATTATTGTCTATCACTTGAATAACAATTGGGTTTTAAAATTTTGGTTGATTCCTCCTACCCTAGTCTCCACTCCGCTGAACTACCAATGACAAGAATGAGCAACTTCAACTTCGACACTAAACCATCTGTAGGAAAAAACCATCAAGGTAGCCTCCTTGTTGCTGTAATCTCAACCAACATTCTTACCTTCTCTAACATTTGCATTACCAATCCTGGCACATGCTGCCATCACAAGCATTGTGCACTCCATCATTACCATCGTAAAATTATTCCAATCTCATCTAGTCAATGGAATTCACAAATGAACAGAAAATATTTAACATTAACTAACTTAAACATCACAAACCTATAACGTACTGTGAGGAGAAGACATTATTGAGCAACTTTAGGATGGGATATTTGATTCAAGTAAAATATGTCAGAAGGCATACCAAGTGTAGATGTACCGTTGGGCATTCTATCAAAAAAAAGATGTACCAAATGTTCAGCATTTGCCATTCCCAATCAGTATAAGAAATATCAATCAGATAGACTATTTCCAAAGGATGCCAAGGACTTTTAACAATCAAACATGTTGCCAAACTGAAGAATAACCTTCCTCAAAACCAAGACATGCCATCATGTCTAAATAAAATAGCATTCTCCTGCTTAAAATATTCCCTCTTCTCAAATTCCCAAATAGCACATCATCACAACTATCTCACTCCTTGGCAGGCTTTACAGGGTATATCAACAATATTCTCATTCTTCTAGCTTTTCCAAATGAACTAACAGGGTCAAGCCTCAAAAGATATCCTCAAAGAAATCCAATATGCTGCGGCAAACTCAAAAGTCTAATAAATCACCCCCACTGCCTCACTCTTTCTCCTTCTCTCTAGGGATTGCCAACTTCAACTTGCCAAATAAAGAAATAAAACTTGAACCACCAACATGAACCTAATATCCTACATTTGAGTAGTCTAATCTAATTCAAATATCATCAAGATGGTGGCTGCTTGTCATCAAAATGAGTAAATCTAATTAGACCAACTTGACATACAATCATCTTCTTAATTGAGAGTACTAATATAATTATGCACACGTGTTCATGTGTGAAATTAAAATGTTTGCACTATAATATCATTTTCTGTTAATTCAAAGAAAGCAATTACATCATGTTACAAAAAATACAACTTCAAGCATAAATTCTGCAATAAACCAACTTCCTATTCTACTAGTATACTTCTTTGACATATGCACAAAGTGACTACTTTGATAGGTTCACTTAGGAACCAAAAATAGATTCTAGTTTGTCTGTGCCTAGGACAAAAATTGACTTCCAATCCATTCCAATCAAATCACATACAAAAATTCAATGTGAATATTCAGTCAAACTAAAGATAATCTGGTTATCCAACGATAGAATTCAAAAAGCGTATTCACACAAACAATAAAACTGCAGACTTATGGTCAGAGCACAAACCGATTTAAACACAAAAATTTAAAACGAAAAAGGCAAAAGAAACATTTACCCAAGAATTGGATAAAGAGAAAAATACTTATAACTTTACCTTGAAATTTCCATTTAACTTTGAATTCCTTGACCACTCTAGTGCCAATGCCTTGCTCGAAGTCTGATAAGAAGCTCGAAACGTGTCATCACCATATACTTTCCGAGACACAGCTAAATCCCAAGAATTATTTGCCGAGTCGTTGCATTGCTCAAATGTAGTCAATCCTCCATGAACATAGGTGTACTTCAACTTGCAATTCCCTGAACCAAGCACGTGATTAGCCGATACCTTATTAGCTGAATTAAACACAAGAGCTCCATCTATAATTGTCCGATACTCCACCCTCCCTCCCCCCGCTGTGAATGTAAGTAAGGTTCAACGGTTTGTCGGCAACCCTAACTGTGCTCATAAACTGAAATCGCAAATCCTGCTCCAGGAGACGCAAGAGTGACGATGTTAAGAAAAGCTACGAGATTCTAAGCATAGTAGATAGCTATTTCAATGCAGTCAGCAGCAAACTCATAAAATTCTTTCTATTTCCAGCAACTTCTCAACTAACAAACAGGAAACAACCAATTAAACGTCAATAAAGATTACTTCCGTGAAACCCTAATCCTTCCAACAGTTCAATTAAAAAGAAAAACTCCAGTTCCACTAGAAACACTTCAAGTCCACTCTACAGTAAAATGTCAATTTAAGTTACTTCGCTATCAATTCGCATAACCAAACAAGCCTTAGCCGCATAAGCTTGTTTTGCAAATTAGTACCCTTTTAGGGACGTTGTAGTCGATGATAAAAAAGCCGGGTTTCTCGACGGCTAGAGGTAAGCCATTCAACTTGGGGCCATTAACAACGGTGGCATCCGTTATAGACGCCCTGAGCTTGAAATCGCCGGCGTTAAAAGCGACGGTTGCAGCCGCGCTGCTCTCGTCTGTTTCGTACCCGCCATTCAACGACGCCTTCATACCGCGAGAAACCAAGACACAGCGTGAGAGATACAAGGACTGTACTCGGATGATCGTTTGGTTCTGTGCTTGTATTTGCACGTGTATGTGATTTTTGGCGCACCCTGGCTTAGTTCTGGCGGCCTACCATATAGAGCAAAACGTTGTAGAACTGACAACTCTGCAGACAATGGGCCATTGTGGGCCGGAGCCTTTCCGCTTTACGGGCGGTTTTATCTTAGGCTATCAATATTTATTACCAATCATAAATAATTCAAAATAATTAAAGAACGAAAGGTTAAATGGCTCATGTTCGCCTCAAAGCCCGTTGGATATACCCGAAACTAAATGCGAACCCGGTCCGCCCGACGTAAGGGGGAATAATATGCAGCCGGTTCAGCAAGAGTCTTGCGACAACTTTAGCCCAAGTGGTGCCAGAATGATCTTAGGAGCAATCAACGGCAATGATACAAAGAGGAATTCAGAAGACCGTACGGGTGGATAGCAAGCAAAAGTTATGTCAAATTTTATTCCGACAACACCAGGTTCCCGCCAAATCCGTTTGGCGCGATTTGCAGAGTCGTCTTCTTTCTATTTTATGAGACAGCCAGCCAGCCCTAAAACACTCTTCCACTTCATTCCCTCTCTATCTCTATCCATTCAATCGCTGGAACTCCCCTTTTAAGAGCCAACTCCGAACTTTTCTACTCGTGGTGGATCTTGGCTGTTAATTTAGGTGAGTTTATGTCAGTCGTAATTCATTTTTATTTTCCTTTTCAAATGGAAGATATTTTTTAGAAATCAAAGTTCGCAGTTCTATCCACGGATTAGATCTGCGAATAACGGGTACAATTTCAATGTTATTATGATTCGATACGATTTTCACTGTGTATGGCAGTTTGTTAATTATACTTTCCCTCCCGAATCGGATATATGGTTCTAATGTTGAGATCTCAAATTATATACGGATTTATTCATGTCGTTTGTGCATAGTGGTGATTGCATATGCCAATTGGCTAATTTATGGAGCTACGGCTGTTGTTCAATTTTTGGTTTTGTACTGGCATGTCATTTGCTCTACTTTATTTTGTTTGCCCCTCAAACACGGCCCACTGTTCATGAATTTGTTTACCTGGCTTAACAATGTCCGTTAATGTAATAGCCTCACACCTTAACGGGGGAGAGGGTTCATAGGAACAATTATTTCAAAATCTTATTCTGTTCCAGTTGAGAGAAAGATATTGGGTACTTTTATGTACATGCATAAGATTTGTCCCATGGGATTATGCATTTCCACGCGTGATGGCTCCCATTGCGATCAAATTTCTGCATTTGATTGTTTTATCTGTGTTGCGATGTAATTAGTAGGTTTGAACATCTGTATGCTCACCATGATTTTCTTCTTATTATTGAATGGATATATTGGGAAGTGTCAGAATTTTCTGAACTGTTCACTTCTAAGGAATCATGAATAGCTATTTTGTCCAAGATTACTTTGCGTCCTGCAATATTGCTAAGAACTTTTTTGTTGTGATTGGTTTCTTTATAAGCTTCTCTACTTTGCAGAACAAAGATCTAGGTATTGTGTATGCAGTAACCAGGACAAGAGTTTCATTCTGATTCAATGGAGTTAAGAAGTTACAGCTATTTACATTATATCCTGGCTATCAAAGGTAATTAGGTTATAAAACTCATGAATGCAAACAGTCGTGGGAGGCCAGCACTCACGTTTAAGAGTATCAAAGAATTATATGAAGCTGACGTCAGTGGACATCATGATTCAGTCCCAACAATCCAGCCAAAAGATCAGTTCGAAAGTTTGCAATTTGACCCTTATAGGGTCAAGGTCGAAAGTCAATGCCTGCCCATGGCAGAAAGAAGAACAATCAGTTTTGATGCTTCTGAGTTTAATTATAGCGACGGTGATGAAGGAAAAAATGGTGACTTGAATGATTTTAGTTTTGGTAGTTTGATGGTGAAACAGATTAGGGAGAGCTACAAAGCAAGGAAAAGGAAATGTTCAGAATGTAATGATCCCTTCAAGGCAAGATCATACTAACTCAGAAACCAAGGAAGATGGTTTTGGTCTCACGGAGCCTCTCATTTGTTGGAAATCCAAAATTTCAAAGAACAAAAAGACCAAAAGAAAGTGCACCAGAAGCCATATGTCTACTATATCCCCAAGTGCCTTAGTAATGGCTAAGGCTGAACCAGTTGATCCAAATCTCTTGCAGCTAGTGTCAGTTTGCCCAAACCTATTGACATTAACGTTGAAGTTAATGAGCCAGATTACTCCAATTGTCAAACCAAGGCCTGTGTTTCTGCTGATTCTTCTTTTGATTGTAATGAGCAAGTAGGTTCTTGTGCTGTGGTAATCAATGAAAGGCAGGTGACCGCTAGTGAATGTGTTCTGGAGACTGATGTGTCTACATCTTTTGGAAAAGAGCAGAATTGTACTCTCAACAAACCATCCTGTGAATATATGGAGCACTGTCAAACCGAGATCTGTGTTTCTGCTGATTCTTCTTTTGATTGTAAAGTGCAAGTGAATCCTTGTGGAGTAGTAATCCATGAAGCATGTGCGACAGCTAATGCATATGTTCTGGAGACTGATGTGTCTACGTCTTTTGGAAAAGGACAGGATTATACTGTCAATGAAGCATCCCGTGAATATATGGAGCATTCTGATCATGAGAACGTTTTTGATGCCAGAGTCTCTGGTTGGGAGATTGTGAATGTGGATAGTTCAGAAATACTCAGCTACCAGTATCCAGATTTTCCAGTTGCAAATTTTGAGAATGAAGTATATGCCATTTGCTCACTTCTTGATGGCATATATCCAGAACCAATCATATCCAAGGAACATGACACTGATTTATATCATAACTGTCAAAGTCTTTCTTGTACCCATAGTCAGTTATGGCCAAGTAGCAGTGATAGCCCAGTTCAGATGCTTGATATGGTTGCTGATAATAAAATTCAGTGCATAGAATTCATTAATGAAGATGGCTCATATCCATTTGAGGATTGTAAAAAAGAATACTTGTCTTCTGATCTTGAACAATTTCCCTATCCTGGAGTTTGAATTCTTTGGCTGATGATTTGCCTTTGGCAGAGGAGAAACAACCCTTTCTGTCTGCCTGTGCTAATGCACCAAGGAGCTGCTCTGCAGCATTCCATCCCTTTGATGCTACTGATGAGCTTACAAAATCAACTGAATCTCCGGATTATCATCATTCAGAACAGCAGCTTCCTCCTGAAAGGCTCCTCTCAACCAGAAAGGTTTGTAGTTTGTACTGGATGTATGTATGGTTTGATGCACACACTGTTGAAGTTGTTTCTTATTTGATGCTTTCACTTTCAGACAATTTCTCCAACTTCCCAGGAAAGGTTGTGTAAGGCAATGAAGTCCTTTGAGTTGCATGATGAAAAGCATTCAGGTAAGTGCATACAAATTTAACATTTAGACTGGACCTCGATAGTGCACCCAATAAAACCTGCCAGTTGCACAACAGGCTATTGAGAGAGAGAGCGCTAGATCAGAATTTGAGGGAACAAAGACACGGTTAGTTTGGTTGCACAACACAATATAAAGAGTATGTAAAATGCTTACAGTTTCTAGTCTTTGCCAATATGGATAAGGCCAGATACAGAGTCCACCGTTAAATGCATTAAATTATAGATGGTTCCTATTATTTCCTTTTGTTTATGCGATTTGAAAAAAAAATTTATCTCTTCTTAGTTTTTGAAATAAATTCAATTTTCTTTAAGATTCTTCATATGAAGAACATTACAGTAGACAACTGAATAACTTCAGTTGCTTTTGACTTTTCAGTCTCGTAACTGTTATTGTTGTACATTCAGATATTATGAATTCAAGGTAGTTGTTTCACTCGTTTTTGGTTTCATATCTTTTCCCATTATCTATCTAACTGATATTTATTGTGGGGGGAATAATTTCAGAATGTCAAGGGCAACTGTTGTTCAGGAATCAAACTGAGAATGAGCTTGTTAGATCTGAAGGGTGCAATAAGATTAGGAGAGCTGAAGTCACTATCAATACAAAGCAAGTAGTAAGAAAATCTAAACATGATAAGAAAAGGCCTAAACCTAGGACCAATCTCAAGGATCCTCAACTTTCCAGTGCAACACCAAGTTTAAGCGCTGTAGGTACCTCCCCTGAGAAGTTATCACAGAGTGCCATTGCATTCTTGCCGCGGCAGATGCATGATATTGAATCTCTTGCAACTAAATTGATGACTGAGTTGAGCTCCATGAAGGAGCTTGTAAGGGAAATGCTGCCCTCTGAAGTCTGCCCAGCTACATCATTCAAACAAACATGGCGAAGGTATATTGATATATTGCTCTGCTATCATATTAGTGGCATTCTTTACTTTGTAGCCATGCATAAAAATATTCACACTGACAGGTTTTATTTTTGTGAAAGTTAATGATTTAATCAGGTTTTTTGATATTGAATTGTAGTGAAGATAACTTGGGTTTTAACAGCTCTGTCAGTAGAGGTTCTATACCAGAACCTAAATTTTGTAGAATGAAATAATCTAAGTTGTGATTTAAAATTTTCTACTGTGCCCCGAGTATTTGTCATAGAAAATTGCCTTATTGTTTGGCTGTATCTGTTATGTATTGATACTTGACACTTCTCATTGTCTCTCAGTAAAATGCTTCAATGGCAATAATGTTGACGTATATGCTCTTGCATCTGCTTTATCTTATTTGTTTTGCTACTGATTCTTCATTGCCTGTTCTTGTGTTTTAAATAAAACTTGCCCCATTGATCTTTCTTAGAGTTCCAACCTTTTTTTTAAGAGGATTTACTCTTCATTTGGAGTTTCAATTTTGTAAATCATATGAAAACCTGCAATAATTTATTAATCTTATGCCTCTAAGTCAAAGTAATTCTTTTCCAGTTTCTTAGAAATTTGTTGCCTTTGCCAGTATTAGTCAAATGTAGCAAAAACAAATGTTTTTTGATTTGGTTTGCACTTGCATTATAATTATGTGCATATATGTTGTTTATAGTTTGCGTGCGTGCACTGAATGTACATTTTTTCTATATATTATTTATTTTACCAGGTGACAATGGCCATTAAGAATGCAACTAAAGTAGACGAAACTGCAAAAAGATGGATTTCTATTATGGCTAGGGACTGCAACTGCTTTTGTAAAATCATGGTGTGTTTCTCTTCTCAAACTCTTGAAAACAGGGTGCCTGCGTGGGTGTATGTATATGTATCATGAATTCATTACTTGGATGATAAATTACGACATTCTTCTTACTATTTCAATTGATCAATTGCAGACACTGACAGCAGCAGGTTCTACTACTAGTCCTGGAAATGCAGTACACGGGGAGAGGAAGAAGATTACTTTTGCTGATGAGGCTGGTGGAAAGCTTTGCGATGTCAAGGTTTTCAAGGATGGTAAAGCTTCTCCCCTGGAGCCTATTGAGATAGAGTAATAGCTACGTAATTAAATTTGAAGCCTTTGCTTCTTGTATACTAACCATACCAGTTTGCAGATCCTACATATAAGCTGTGGGAGTTGGTTCCTGAGTCATGGAGGCATAACTTCTACGTTTTACTGGTTATAATTTCGACCATCAACCATTCCCTTCTCGCTCTGCCACGAGTAGAACCTATTGGCTGCATATAATTTGGTCGATCGGTAGCCACCATGGTCTAAAGTCGAGAGCAGAGCAGCTTTATCGCGAAGTTTCTTACCAGTGGTAAGTTTCTTTCGCAAGCGCTTTCAACTGCTGGACTACCGAAAAATTCTATGTACATTTTCTTCTCTCGTGGCTGCATTCCATTAATAAAACCAAGTTCCTGTCTCATTGCTATTCTTACCTCTATGCAGCAACATGTGCTCTAGATATAGATCACCTGGCAATTGTTTCTGCCATTTTTTATTGATATTGCATTATATTGATCAAATCCTGAAAGGTAGAAATATCCCTGTGTTGGAATTACTTGGTGTTCCTTCGTACTCGTAATAGGTAACCCAGTTATGTATGTCAATTCTTTTGTCATATTTAATATTTGGTTCCGTGCTTTTCTTTATTATAAACAGAACAAGCATATGGTGTGCCATAGTACCTTCAAATTTGCAAGCTAATGGGGAAATAATAAAGAAATCAAACGATAATAAAATATGAACACCTCCCAGGTTCTCACACACGCATTTCTGTCTTGTTCGTCAATCTAAGCTTTAAGCTCCCACGCCGACTTGCTGGCCGTTCACCGGAAAATCACAGAACAAGGCCTCCCAAATCTCCGAAAAAGCATCCACAATGATTCCGTGATATTTTCTGGAATTCAAAGAGAGAAAACACTGCAAAAGTTCCTCCATGTCCTTCGCCTCGCACATCTGCTTCTCCAATATCATCTCCAACATCGACCTCTTAAAATCCTCGTGCGGATCCACTGATTGCTTTGCTACTGCCACGCTCTCTCTCACCTTCCCGTCCACCGTGTATGGTATCATCCGCCAGAAAACCGATGCCTTCGCCGGAGATTCCATCTCCGGAGACCACCCCGTCATGTTTGATCCTTTATAGTTCTTTGAAGCATGACGTTTCATTCTTCGAATCTTCTTTATGTTAGTAGTTATTTTCTTATTTTTTCCTCCGTTATCGTTTTTGTGTAATCGATCTGTTGTGCTTTCCAGCGAATGATCGAGTTCAGAGGAAGAGTCACTGGAGAAGATTCTTGAATTAATAGATATAAGAGTGTCAGTCACTCTACTTTCATCTTCTTCGCTGCTGAAACATCTACTATCGCGTGATGAAGTACTTGCTATTGGTTTGTTATCCTTCTTTTTTCTTTGTGATTTCTTCGTGTTTTTGTTTACCCAAACTGGTGATATATCCCCGTCGCTTGATGCATCGCCGATTTTCGGTCGATCCTTTGATTCATAGGCTTGTAAGACTACGTTGCATCGAGCTGCTGCTTTCTTTCGTGAGTAATGCGGAAAGCTGCAGACAGACGATAAGTCCTCCGTGCATGAGCCTGATCGGCAGCCAGAGTGGACAGATATGGCCTTGGACGACAAATGGCGCTTGGTAAAAGAGTATTCTGGCGTTGATGGTGGTGCCGGGAGGTTATTGCTGGGGAAACTGATATCGAATCCTTTGGGGTTGACTGGAGATAGCCTGTAAATTGCCGGTGATGGATTTTCTACGGAGGTTGAACGACAGAACTGAAAAACACGAAAAAGCTTGTGCTTCAATCGTTTATCCATCGCACATAGATGATTTCTGAATGGTAAACCGATTTTAGCATGCAACCAACTTACAAAGGTGAAGGCTCAAGAGTTTAATATATAACACAGAAGGCCGGCCATGTATGCAAAACAAATTAACAAAAGTCATAAAACAGTTGAAACTGACCAATTCCAAGCTTTCGAGCACATGCAGAACCGTTCAATTTCAATAGCTGAAAGGTACAGGAAATTCTGTTGCAATCGTTGCGTTCGAAAATGTATGTGAAGTAGTTGCCCGCATGACTGTAAATAAAATCTATTACGTTCACGTAAGAACAAAATTTGTCCAAACTGATCAATGTGCATGATGACTAGAGGTGTTTGACCAAGTCTCGTGCATGCCTTCGCTATAACATCGATGTCATTATCGTCCAAAGTTGTATCCAGGCGTACGATGACGAATTCCCCGCTAACCCCCAACGACTACAAAACAAAACTAAACAATCACTGCCTTCGAATCAAGGTTTTTTAATCTTAGGGTATCCATCCGGGGCGTAGAAGACCACAGAATACTTGTAAGTACCTGCCGGTCAAATATATAAAATAATAATAATAATAATCACCAGTAACAAATGAGAAAATTCCTCGAGAATGAATGAGCAAACCCATCTTGACTCTTTTTGACTAGCTGTTATTGTCCTAGCCGGACGGCTTTGGCGCCCTGCCCTTTTATTCTTTCAACGCAGGGAGTTGATAGAATTGGACCCAGTAATAACAAATACTAGTGTTGGGCTGATCGGTGATATAACTGATTGGTTGGAAATACACTTCAAATTGGGCCAATTTGGACCCAGAATCAGTTTGATTTGTCAAGAGTCGAAGCAGAATTCCGAATAAAAAGAAAAGCATGAAGGGATTTCATCCTCGACAACTTGCCACGTCAATGAAGCAACTCATAATTTAATTCAGAACCACCCCTCTCCCTCTACTATCCTAATTTTTACTATAATAAAATAATTGGTAACGTATAAAAATAGAACCTCTGGTTTGATGGGCACCATACTGGCTGTCTGCCTGCATGGGAGTGTGCTAAAATTTAAACGGCCGTTGTAATCCCGCAAGAATCGTGTCCTCGCGACTATTACGCGTAGAGGAGCAGCATCAGGGAGAAAACCCATGCCTCCTACCTCTTCCATTGCCAAGGAACATTTTGCATTGTTTACACACACACACAAAAATAAAATAAAATAAAAATAGCAGGTCTATCAGAGAGATTGAGAAAGAGGAAGGTTTCCAATTAACACCTAAGGATTCCTTCCCTCTTTCATTTGATTTTAATTTGAAGAACTTGATATATTTGTAAGGTTTGTTATTGTCCATGAGGAAGCTGTGTCCAAACTATGATAAAGAAGATGGGCTCGACACCGTGCTGGAGGTGCCAATACCTGAAGAAATGTTCGTCAAAATGGGCAGCACAGCGGCTTTACGTTGGCACAATTTGCGTTCTTTGATGAAAGCTCGATCTGAGTCTTCTGATAGGTCATCGTACCTCCAGGCTAAATCAAGCAATGAGTTTATGGCATTGCTCAAACTTGTGGGATCTCCTCTTATCTCTTTTCAGGTTCAATTGGATAACCCTCTCAGCCGCCCCATTAAGCACGCTTGTATTGTAAGTTTATCCCTTTCTCTTGCTTAATCTCGAGAAATAATAACAGATCATCCATTAACGAAATCAAACAACAAAAGTATACGGATATATTCTTAATTGGGAATTATGCAAAATTCTGTTCTGGTAACCAATTAGTGTCTTTTATGGCAAAGATTATGAGGTGCTTAGAACGTGCCTGCATGTTGCATGAAATCACCAATGATTTAATACTATGCTTCTATGAAGAATATGTTACACCGCAATGAATCCTTTCAGGAAGCTTCTACGGCTAAATATATTGTACAACAGTATGTTGCCGCAACAGGAGGACAGGCAGCATTTACGATGATTAATAGCATGTTTGCGGTGGGGGAAGTGAAGATGCTTGGTTCAGATATGCAGCAAGGTGATGATAGCGTGCATGCAAAAGGCAATTATGAGGCTGGTGGCTTTGTTCTATGGCAAAAGAACCCTGATCTTTGGTCCCTTGAACTAGTTGTTGCTGGTTTTAAGGTCAGCGCAGGATGCAATGGCAGAGTTGCCTGGAGCCAGTCTTCTTCTCAACCAAATGTTGCTAATAGAGGCCCTCCACGACCCCTGCGTCGCTTCTTCCAGGTAATCTACGTTGACTACTAGTTCTTAGTTTTCTGTTTTCCTTGTTTCTTATGGCTAGAGAGTCTTAAACGATCAGATGGAAATCTCGTTCAGGCCATGCTTAGCCAAATCGAGCACTCAGTCGTCCTCGTCCAAACTATGTTTCTTCTAAGTCAAGCAATCCCAACATTTTAGCAGTTGTAAGACATTTTGATGGCGGACCGCGGATGGCCTTGTGTTTTTGCAGGACTGAGGCAACCGAGCGAACCAAAATTTATTATTGAATGCTTTAAAATGGACTGTCTATCCTTGTCCACATTCAATAAAAATGACATCGGGACAAACGAGGCTTGCACATTTGTGTACAACTAAAATCATTGTCGCGAGGAGAATTTATGCACACAAACAATAGATTTTCGCAATCATCAAATTTGAATTTACAATTAGAGCATCATGTTTATGATTCATTGCATTTAAACATTCAATTTACTGTGTGATCTTCAGGGATTGGACCCCAGGTGCATTGCTAGTCTATTCTTAGATGCTGTATGCATTGGAGAAGAGACTATTGAGAATGAAGCTTGTTTCGTACTGAAGATCGAAGCTGGTTTAAACACGCTCAAAGCTCAATGTTCACCCAACACTGAAATTGTCCACCATACCATATGGGGTTACTTCAGCCAAAGGACAGGACTACTCAACAGATTCGAGGATACAAAGTTAGTGAGAATGAAAAGCGTTAGAGGAAATGATAATGTATTTTGGGAAACGAATATGGCTTCAACTATCCATGATTACAGATACATTGATAGCCTTAATATAGCTCATAGTGGCAAGACTGTTACCACACTTCACAGGTATGGAGGAGCGCATAATCATAAGAGAAAGATTGAAGAGACTTGGAAGATTGAAGAGGTTGATTTCAACATATGTGGACTGTCCATGGAAACATTTTTGCCACCAGCTGAAGTCAGAAAGGAACAAGGTGGTGGCGAGCAATCTGTGGCTGTGAGCTAGAATTCCTATTCCAAGAAAAAGGTTAACAAAATTAAATGAAAAATCCTTGTACTGTGTACATATAGGAGAATTTTAAATCGTTTTCTTCTTTGAAGCTAATTGGATATGAAACCCAAATAGGTTATGTGAATGTCTGTCTGGTTTTGTTTTCAAACCCCACAACATCCTTTCCTGTTTCTAAACTATTTGTTCATTATTTCCCCTTCCATGCTTCAGATTCTCCATGGAAGTTCAGGGAATTACTTACCTTCATTATTTCTCCAGGAAAGTTCTATAATGGAATCAAATGTACATAGTATTTCTAACTAACTAGCCCATTTTATGCACTTACATTATTCTTGTGCCTTCTGATCTTCTCTCCCCTGATTCTGGGTGCCTTTGTATGCAGTCATGGTTCCACATATGAGCCATTGAAAACCGAAACGGGTAACCAAAATAAAGATTTAGAGCCTCTAGGGGTGGATTTAGTATAATTGTTCTGGGTACTTAGTATCTAGGCCCAATGAAAGCCCTAATCTTATTAGATGGGCTACGTGGCCCAGTTATTTGGTTGACGTAAAACCTAATTCATTTAAGCCCTCTATAAATCCAGCAAGAATCCCTTTTTAACTCAACTATACGTAGCCGCCTCCTAGGGTTTATGCATTCTTCACTTATTTCTTCTTTTAATTTCGATTCATTGAACGGAAAAACTGAGCGTTGTTTGCATCTGTTTTACCCTCTCCTTGTGCGGCACAATTCAATGCTGGAGGAGATATAATTGATGCAGATAATCAAAGGTTGGCTTACCAGCCCGTTGCATATTTCTTCTTTGCAATGGCGTCAAATGGACCTACCGATACTCTATTCTTTTTCCTTGATTCCGTGATTTTCTGTTAATATTTTCTCTTACATTTTTGTTAGTATTAGAAGTGCGTGGCAAGTGATGAAGACTGTTTTATGCTTACACTGATGAATGGTGTAGACTACATACTCCGCTTATTATCTGATGCCATGTGGCTTGATAATCCTTAATCCTTTTATTTGATTCAAGTTTTTACCTTTTTCTAGGATTTCTGGTTGATTATGATAACTGGGTTTTGCTTTTTGGAAGGCAAATGATGAGATAAAACATAATCACTTATACTACACACTGAAGTTATTTGAAGACAACAACTCTCTCAAATTTTCTGATGTCTTCCTTATTTTGATTTTATCAAATGTCTTTTGTACATTATTGCTTTGTTATTATTGTTCTGTGATGTATTCTTGGTGTCGTATTATTCAAAGATGAGAAAAAGCAGACGGGCGGTCTGACACTGATGCCGTGTTGAATGTCTGCAATTGCCCAACTTGGGATTACCTCTGAGATGCGACATAACTACTCCATTCCGTATATCTCATTAATTTATTGATTTCCAATTCCAGTCTTTTCATAGTTTGCTCTGTCTCCATTGCTATTAAATTATTAAGATAATTATTGATGTCATTCCTCTTTGCCATGATGAAGTTGCTTCTAAATATGTCTGGACATATGAGATTTATCTATGATATGATACGCATCTTCTGAACTCAATTATGTGTGTTTCATTACCGTTGGATTTTTTGTGTTAAAATGTTTTGTTATTCGGAGTACATCACTGTTTTTGATCTAATTTAAACAAGCACTTGTGTTTCTGGTGGATTGCATGAGTTCAGCCTCAATTTTTATTGCCAAAACCAGAAATAGGCTCTGTTTATGAGTGATAGAAATCAATGTGAACGTTCTTTTCATTACTGATAACAAGAACAGAGAGTTGGGTCTGGGTCCTATGTTTTAATTACTTGTTACATATGCCAGACATTTGACGTGTGTTAATATTTCTGGTAGCGTCTTCAAACTACATGCCACCAACTATTGTATCAATTGGTTTCTCTTTGTACTTTTTAATCCCTGAAAAATCACTTGGGCTTAGCTTTGGACTTAAGAGTGAAGGCACAGAATACATTTTGATTGGTGCAGCACGAGCCTTAAGGGTTACACAATCTGTCTTGTTGGAATCCTTATACGAGGTGTATTATAACAATCACTCTACATTATCAAGGAGGATTGATATCCCATAAAATGAAACCAAATAATGATTATTTGTAATCTTTGCTGGATCATACCATTGTAAGTTGAACTTCTTTATGGGTTTTGTATGAAACTCTTTGCTTGTTCCTTTTACTAGGCCGAGGACAAAGAAACTATGTAATTTTATCACCATTGCCATGACAAAGACAAATCTTAAATTCTCACTGTTAGCTTAACGGTTTCTTTACTTTGTGCCTTCTTCAACTAGACGACAAATTTATCGTCTGTTTGTTATTGCTTTCCTCTACGGACAAAAGACTAGTAACTCAAGCAGTGACTCGTCCTTGTACATACCCGCTAAGCATACGCTTTCAAAGTTCAATATTAGAAATCTAAATGAAAAATTCATTGCTTGATGATAAATTTGCAGCCTGGTCCTCCATTAATAAGAAAAATTGAAGAAAGCAACAAAGACAGAGACGAGCCGCGACAAGCAGAGTGGATGGGTTGTTGGCCAACTTTTTGATTTCCGTTTAAGTAGGCCCGCATGGTAGTACTTCCCATTGCTAACACTCTTGTACGGAAGGTAATAACACAACTGCTACCTGTATAATTCTTCATCTCACTAATTGCGAGCTGCGATGCTCAAATCCCCCCGACCCCCCCTCTCTCTCTCTCTCGGTTCCACTTCCACACACTAACAAGTCACAAGGACGACACCTCTCTATCTCTCAGTTTCACACGCTCATAATTCACAAGGAAAGAGTGTACTACTTGTCAGTCAAGCTAGTAATTCATCGAAATGAATAACGAGTACTCTTCGTCAGCAGCTTCCGCTGCTGCTAACATAACAAGTTTGAAGAAAGATAAAGGTGGCTCATCATCGGCTTCTGGTGGTTTATATAGCAGCAAAAGTGGATACAAGTTCTGGGTTTTATCTGCTGTTATTCTGCTGGCTTTCTGGTCCATGTTCACAGGCTCCGTTTCTCTCAAATGGTCTACTAACATTACTCGATTCTCTGATGACGTCGACTTTCCTATCCATGACGATCTCGACATCCTCGTATGGACCTCATCTCTTTTCTTTCTTTCTCTCTGTATTGCTGGTACAAAATTGGACTCGTTAGCTTTAAAATTTTCCCCCTTGTTAATTAATTTCTATAATAGGAAGTGGAGGAGAGAAAGAAAGTGGTCATGCGGATGTGGGACGTATACAGTCGTAGCACTAGTGTTCGTTTGCCTCGTTTTTGGCTAGAGGCTTTTGAAGCTGCTTACGAGTACATGACCAGTGATGTTGCGGGTATTCGAGACGTTGCCGTTTCTGAGATCGCTAAAATGTCGATGCATTCCATCAATCTCGATCCACTTTCTGTTCAACCCACGGTCAGTTGCTTCCTCTCTGAATTGAATTGATAATTACGATGCCTGTTTAATTTTAGCTTTTGAACTGTGGTGGTTGAGTCTTTCTTTCTTTCTTTTTTTAATTTCAGATATTCAGTTACCTGTCGAATTGAATTTCACTAAAATCTAGGCTTGCCCAGCAGTACAGGCATTGCTGCAGCTTCCATTTCCTCTTTTTGAGTCAATGTCCTAGTTATCTGGCAGCATTTGCAGCATATATCAAATGGAACCATAAAATGTTCTCCCAAATATAATGAATTATGACCTGTAACCGGCTGCTTTGAATTTTCGTGCTGGGTTATGTAAAGTCTTGTGGGCTAAAAATTTGTTTTTATTCTTAAAATGGCGAGGTAAATGCAGGACCTGGGCTTAATTCAGATTAAGATATTGTTAAGCACACAGCCAATTCAGCCCTGAATTGAGTAATTTGCTTCCTTCGGTTGTTCAATTTAAGTTGACTCCATTATCATGATATTTTGCTATACCAGAGAATTAGACAAGCGAGAAAGCGAAGCAGGCTGGCAGGGGAAAGGGAGGAGGCGACCGCAGTTGGGGCAAACCGGTAATAGATCTCAAGGAAAGTCGGAAACCTCTTTATTTTCTCTAATTTAAAGGAAGCTGCACATGACAAGAGGACAGGGTGTATGTATACGACCTCCTTCCCTGGCGGAGAAGATTAGTTGCAATGGATACTGAAGATTTTCGCTTTCCTGGATCACAACTTTTGTTTGCATGGTGTAATTGCATAATCTTTTGGCTAAAAAATTATGGTCAATTGGTCTATGAGTTTTTTCTCTTAATTCAGACTGTTATTGTTCGGTAATTCCAATGTATACCGTATATGAATACCAAATTGCCTGTCTTTGAATGCTGGCTCAAACAAGTGCGAGAGTGCAGAGAGCAGAGAACGAAAACCGTGTAAACCCCATGTCTTGAAAGTGTGGAGGAATGATCAATATCTCACAAATGTGAGAGTTGATCATTTTATACGAGTTCAGTAACATCACAATGCCAATCTCTACACTGAAGTGGACTAACGACAATCAGAGACCCCGTTCTAGTTTCATGGACTTTGTTAACAGATGCAATGTAAGTATCACAAGATTGCTCCCGAGAAACTTCTTCCCCAGTGGAAATCGATACACCAACCTTTCGATCATGTAGGTGAAGAGCACCCCCACCAACCAACTCTAGGCGCATGGAAATCAAAAAATGTTTCAGCTGATTTATCATAATTCTTGCAGATTGCATGATGAATGTTCTAGAACCAAACAACGAAGAACTCTACAGCAGGAATAATACTTGACAAAACAGCTTGAGCAGATTAAATTAGTGCCTGCTGCTGCTACCGCTGCATAGAAATGAAGAAAAACTTACTAAATAATAATCACATTTACAAACAGTTGAGCCAAATGTATTTACATCTGCTTCGCTAATATATATATTATATATATATATTATTATCCTAATCTTCCACGGCTTGAATCTCGCCCATCATGATACGGTTACTAACAATGTTAAATCCTAGAACCGAAGGGTTAACTTTCTTTCCTTTCTTGCCCTTTTTCTTCCCTACCCCTCTGGAGGACCCACCAGGGCCTGCTGTGCTATCGCGGTCAAAGTCTCCAAAGCCTACATTGTCAGAACTCATATCTCCAGCACCAATACCAGTGGCCTTCTGATTATTCCGACTTTGAAAGGCAATTTCAAGGACATCCGCTGGTAACAATTCCTTGTAGTTAAGAAACTTGTCAATGAAACAGTGATCAGGATCAAATGATCCAAGGTTCTCTGTCAAAAGCAACTGGGCCTCTGATCTGGATTGCTTCAAACAAAATTCCAAGAAACTCGTATCTAGCATAAAGGAAAAAAGAGCATTGCATGAGAAATAACTTCAAGACCAACTGTAGTCTAGAAGCCTCTAAATAAGTTCCAAGAAAATGGTCAAGCAAGACGGTTACAAATACACAGAAATCAAACTTCCAGATCAATACATTTCAAATTCGTAATTCTGCTGCCAAAACTACCATCTGATGGACTACAAAAACTAGCAAATGAATTTTAAGGCAAACCAGAAAGAATTAATATGATACCTTTTGTCCCAACCAGCCTAACACACTCATTTTCACACCAATCTCTGAAGTCCATGGCCTCTGCAGTGGGTAGAAAAAATTTGAAAGGTCAAGTCAGTTCACATCTTTGTTTGGAGAAAAGAACACCAAGCTTACAATAGTTTTACCTGAATGCTTTGTCAAGGCATCTCTTTTCCCTTTCAAGGATGACCGAGCAGAGGCAGATGTGGATGAAAGACTACGGTCAGCAGCTCTGCCACCCATTGATTTCTGTCGGCTTAATGACCCTCCAGCAGTTGCTTTTACAGGAGGATTTTTAGTTCCCCAACTGCCTTGGTTTGAAGGACGAGGGAAATCCTGCCTGCTTATGCAAATAATAATAATAATAATAATAATAATAATAATTAATTAAGTTCCTTTTTATAATATTTATAGACAACTAAAAGTAAGGTAACAGATGATAAAACCAGACCTAATTACAACAATTCATTTTTATGAAAACATTGATATTCCCAAGTACTACAAAAAAAAATATTATAATGAATGATAAAATGAGATTTTTTGACAAAATCTAACAGGGGGAAAAAAGAAATTAGCACTTCAGAAAGAAAACAAAAACCAGATAGAAAAAGATTAAAATCATACTGTTCTTTTGTTGATTGATTTATTGGACCCCAGAATAGATCTTCATCTCCTTTATATTTCAATTGAGCAGCAGCCTGTGAATTGATCTGGATAGGAGAAGCAGCTTTCGATGGAGAAGCAGAAAATGACCATGATAAATTACCACCATCAGTAACCTGAGTAGGCTGAGTTTTTTGAGGAGTTGGTATTTGAATATGGGACTGGAAAGAAGAAACCTTCTTCTGCTCTTTTTGGATGTCCCTTAATGATGTGGGCTTAGGGAACATCTTGGTATCGGTGGACCAAGCAGGAGCAGATGAATTAGCAGACTCCCCCTTCCAAAGAACAAAATCTCCCAAGGATGGGCCTGATGGTATTGCAGTCAACACTTCCTTCTCCTGTACATGATGGGACATTTTGCCTTTCTCAATGGGACTTGTACCAACAGGAAAATCAGAAGTAGTAGCTGAGACCTTGGTAGCTCCAGCACCCTTAGCTTTCATAGACTTTTTGCGACTCTTTTTAGTTTCTTTAGCCTCAATAAAGCTACCATCATCTATGGAATCTGCATGCGTGGCTGTATCCTGTAATCCAGGCAAACTAGACATACCATTAGGAGCCTCCACCTCTCTTTCACTGGATTTTGCAAAAACTTCTTCTGCCAATAGGTCATGTAAATGGCACTTCTTGCCCTCTGCACTTAGAGAATTTTCAGGTATTTTTGCATTTAACTCTGTAACAGCTACATCCTTATGAGTTTCCTTGGAAACTTTAGAGTCTGAATTTGCCACAATTCCTGCCCAAGGGGATAATGAATTCATGGAATAGACAGTAGAAGTGACCTCAGACACTTCTATTTCTGCCTGCACCCTCCTCTGTTCCTCCTGTTGAATTTCCAATAATGACTTTGGCTTGAAACCAGGAGCTGGTTTCCAGGCTCGTTGCCCAGCCTGCTTTCGGCTGCTTGGCACAGAGACAAAATCAGCTTTGCCCTTGATTTCCACCATTCCAACATCATTACCAGAAATTCTTTCAGGTAATAAGCTCCTACTATGTTGAGCATCCATGTTTTCTGTAGCAACAGCTACAGATTCCTCATTTCTTTTCTTTTGTGCCAATGTCCCATGATATGTTTCTGCTGAACCATTGTTTGCCTCAAACTTCTCATCACCAACCGCTAGCCCCTCTGTTTCAGATTCCTTAGAATGCTGCAAAGGGGAAGTTTTTGATATTCCTTTAGATTGGTCAGAAGAATGCAACTTGGTAGACTTCTGCTTTCTCACTTTTTTCTCTGAAGCCTTTTTCCCCTCACGAACTTCAACACTCTTTACTTCTGTCACCATGGAGAGCCCATCATTTCCCTTTTTACTTTCAACCTGTGGGCAATCAGAAACACCATCAGGCTGAGCTTTCACACCATTTGCAAGTTCAGGCATAGACACAGTACTCTCACACATTCTAGTGGATGATATAACAGAGATTTCAGGAAACTCTGAAGGTAAAGATTCCACAGTACCCTCCACTGTTACAACTCCGCTGGTTTCATCAGCCTTCTCATCAGTTAGAGGAGCATGGGAGTTTGAAGCAAGGACAGGTTTCTGCACTAGAGAAGGCTCCTGAGGAGTATTGCTTATTGCATCTAGTGAAGGAAAGCTTTTGCTGACTTTTGATGCAGCCAATGATTCCTTATTGTCTATCTGTTCTGGAATATTAGTATTCCAGCTTTTCATAGGATTAAACATCTGATGCGGCAACTGTATACAGGAGGCTTCAGACCCTGCATGATGACTCAAATCCTGGGTTAAGAGTGGAGGCAAATTCAAGAGATCTGCAGTACGTTCCTCTTGCCTCTTTGGAGCTGGAATCTGCAGGCTGCTCTCAAACAAGTCTTGCAATGACTGAAGATGAGAAGGGTCTGCTGATACAGTTCCTGTTGGTATTGCAGTCTGTAACTGTGCATAACCTTGCTCATTTAAAAGCTGGAAAGAATGATGCTCAGACAGAACCTGAGAAAGCAATTGTGGTTGCTGCTCCTGTTTCTGTTGATGCCTAAGCAACATGAGCTTATCCAACAACAACTGCTGAGCTCGAACAGGTGCCTGGGACTGAGCCTGAAGTAAGTACTGCTGCTGCGGCATACTCAACAATTGTGGATCTTGCGATAAACTAGAAATTACTTTTTCTAGCATTGACACACCAGCAGGATTATCTATAGTCTGGCCGAGTAAATTTATTAAAGATGGGTTCTGTGATGGCAACCTCTGTTTTTGGACCCCAAAGGGGGATTGGGGAGGAAAGCTTTGAGCATGATGAAAATCAAGTTTATTCTGAAGCGGATCCAAGCCACCACTCTGGACAGAGAAATTCTGCCAACCAGCAACTCCATTATTCATACTGGTGGCAGATCTTTCTGATAAACCTTGGAGGACAGACATCAATTCAGCACTCTGAGAAGGGAAAGGCTGCCGTGAATTGTTGGTTATTGAAGATGGGAGTTTTGCAAGTGGGGTTAGGGAGTCGGAGACTATATCCGACTTCGAAACCATAGATGCAGCATCTATTCCTGGCCAACATGGATAAGGATTGGGTAAGGACTTCTGCCGTTCAAGTGTAATTCTCTTTGCCAAGAGGTATGGGTCAATTGAACTATCTAAACCAGATGGGGTAATACCACTGGAATTATTTTCAATATAACCTTGCAAGCCTACAAATCAATCACAACCATCAATTTTTCACAACATACAACTAATAAAAATTATGATGACAAAGAAAAGAGAAGCATGAAAGGAGAGGTTGTTGGATTGTGTTGTGCTGTGGTTTGAAAAACAGATTTTCTCAATTCAAGAAAATTCATAATTCAATGAGCAACCAAAGCAAACTTTTTTCACAAGAGTAAACCAACCTTGAGGCAAATTGCTGATATTACCAGTCATTAGAGACTCCAAGAACCTCTTTTGAACTTCTGTTGTCAAACCATCCTCATGCTTTGTCTCAGTTCTCATTACATCAAAGCTGCTGTAGTTTGGCCTACTTGATGCATCAGTGATTTCACTCTGTTTCAGCACATTAAATCCAGGTGGTGGTCTGGCTTTAGCTCGTAAATGGGGCATGACATCACCAAGTTGCAAGAATGGCGAGTCCTTCAATGCACTAGCAACACGAACAAGTAAATCTATACCAAAATATCCAGCCTCAAACCATCCAATAATATCAATCCCACTAAAAGGGCCTTGAATTTCACCCTGAGGATCTTTGTAGTAAAGTACTAGGTCTTCTGGTGAGGGCTGCAAAATCTTTCTGGTTTCTTGTTCGCTGTCCATAACCACTGACAGCTGCCTTTTAATAACAGAATCCTCACTGGTCTTCCATTTAGCTTCACCATACAAGGATTTAGGCATGTCACGTTCCCATTGGTTAGCAGTATCCGTTTGCAGCTGTGACCAAACCATATCAGGGGTTATTGCCCTAACATCATTGTGAATCTCCCTCTGACAATGTGAACCTATATGTGACCTTTCTCCAAGCGATGAGGTTCTCCATAAAGCGCCAGAATGGACAGCAGAATTATTTTCTCGCATGCTTGATTCTCTATTGATGGAAACCTCAGCCTTTCTAGGGCCGGTACCTTCTCTAAAACCTACAGGTAAAAAAAAGTATCAATATACAACAATGTAGCATAAATCCAGTCAAAATGAAGGGCACTTTTATATTATCTTCATGATCCAGTGTTACATACATTATCCTATACAACAAGAGGCAGAACACACCAACTGAATCCCAACAGCCATAACAGACAATAAACTAAATCAGAATCAAAATAGATCAGGCTACAAATCTTCTGAACTATTGAACTACTTTTTTCTGAAAATTAAACCTCAGAATATGCTAGAAAGCTAAATAATATGACAACATAAAATTCATATCACTTTTCCCTAACCACAGTTTCCATTTCCAGATTTCCCTGCATGCTACAAGACAATCACATACAAAACCTGGCTTTCTACATGGCATATGCATCAATGTACCTTCAGCTCTAAATTTGTTATCAGGGTAAGCCTTTCGATCCTGAATGGTTTCCGTCTTCAGGTTGGAGCAATAATTGTTTGTCTGCCTGTCCTGAGATGAACCCTCTGAGTAATTCTCACCCTTTAATTTATCAGAACCTTCATCTTTATAATCATTAGCAGCAAGAGGCAAATCTTCTCCACTGTCTGCTCAGACAAAACAATCCAATATTAAAAACTTACTACCTAATTGAATACGTAAACATAATGTAATACATATTTGATAGGGAGTGAATACCATGTTTTGTTTGTCTTGACAGAGGAAGATCTACAGAGATCCGCCCCATAAATCCATCTTTTGATCTCTGAGGAGTACAGCTACTTACTATCTCTCCTTTGTCAATACCCTTCAAAACAACCTATTCAAACAGTGAAGAAATTAAATCAACCACAGGAAGTGCAATTTAGTGCAACAAAATAATTCACATGTACAATTACCATTTCTTCAGCACTAGGAGCACAAAATGCTAGAGGCTCTAATGGTTTCTCCTGTGTAAGTGAAGTAACCTGAGCAAGCCCTTCTATTGGTCTTTGATATGATCCCACATCAGCCAATCTGTAGACATCCAGCAATTTCATTCTACTGTATTTTAAAGGTCGATAATCGCCAATGCTATTTTCACCCTTGTCCGAGAGAACAGCCATAGACTGAGAATGGGTAGAAACACTGTCAATAAAGTTCCCTCCAGAATTTATCTTCCCAAAACCAGCAGAAAAAACTGGAGTAGTGCTTTCCCCATGTCCATGGCTGTAGGAAAATGCAGGAACCTGTTTGTTAGGCATTAGAGTCAGGTGATGAGAAAGGTCTGCTCTTCCTCGGCTTTGGGACAAGTTAGATCTCCATGGTCTATAAGAATCCCCCTCCCTCTCATCCTTTCCATAATTAGAAACATGAGATAATCCTTTATCAAGAAGCAGATCACTGTCTTTACTGGAGTCAGACCTTCTCTCACGCATGCCATCTGTCTCTTTATCATCAGGCCCCCAGCGTGTGTTCCATTTGCTCTCACGCCTTTGATCATAGTTGCTATCCCTGTTACCTGAATCAGTCCACCGCTCAGAGGGAGCACGGCGTGCTTCTCCAAAGTGCCTCATGGATGAGTTTTCTGTCCATCGATCCATCCTGTGGATTTCCCCATGCTCTTTGTCCCCATCCCTCCAGCGATCTTTGCGTATGGAGGAATGGGTATCCCTTTCTTCATCCCGCCAGCGGTCACGGTGACCAGTTTCCATATCAAGCAAAGAAGGCTGGAACACATCCTTTTTCTTTGTTTCATTCCTCTCTTCAACAGTTCCAGATGACTTTGTGTTATCTGAACGATTTCCATGAAGTAGATAATGGTACAAATGGCTTTCCTGCGAAAAAGTCCAAAAGATACTGTAGCTTTGAAGCAGTATCTCAAATCACATCATTTCCAGTGAATAAAAGAAATTGAAAATCGCGAAATTCGCCCAAAACACACAAGATGAAACACATGTTGATTGCAAAATGGAAACTGCAATACAAAAGCATAAAACAAATTACAAACAAAAAAATTAACAAGGGCATACACAAAAGAGCAGATGCATAGATAAAGTGGATAAATAGATAGTTAAACAGTAATTTATAACACACCCCTCCTATTCCAGTTTTACTCTCCCCGGTCTTTGGCAAGAGCCACTGTGGTGAAAGTGGAATAGGATTCTCAGATCCTTGAACATCTGCATGCATTAAACAGAAGCATCCGTGAAAAATGTTGACCAAGAGCTGAAACAAAGATTTGGAAACATCAGACTGAGCTAATAAAAAAGGCTATGGTGAACAATAAACCATTAGTATGCATGCCAAACCACAACAGTCGCTGAAAAATGAATTTAGTTAGAGCAAAGTATTACACACAAAATGCAAAAGGGAAACATCACCATACTCAGCAATCTATCCAATTTGGAATAAATAAAAATAAATGCATTTTTTATCTGAAAATTTGTCTATTTCCAGCATCATTCTCTGAAACTTTGCAGGATTCCCACTCCTGCTCAACTTATTCATTACAAACATATCTAACAGTTTCAAAGCAGCATTTGTTCTTCAAAATTGCATAGAAATATAAGGCTAGCTATTAAATTTTGTATGCAACCTGTTTGTCTTCTACAATTGTGGGCTTAGCAGGAGAAACTAGCGAGGAAAAGAGAAACTTTTTAATAGATCAATGAATGCAAAGTCATTGAACAAGTAAAGAGAACTAGTTTGAACTTGTCCCCTACAAACCGAGTGACAGCTAACAAAAGACATTTTCCAAGTTGCAGAGATCATGCATTCATGCTTACAGGAGGGAATCGTGATAAATAATTTTAAACGTATATATGTGTACATAATAAAATATGAAATGTAAACTAATTATAAATTTTAGGTAGGCACCGTATTCGTAACTGATCCGACCTGATTTCTCTTCTGTCCAAATTACGTGAAAAGAAAAAAATAAACATAAATAAGGAACAAAGCAAAAAAAAACCATAAACGCTAGGAACAAAGCAAAAAAAAACAAACCCTAGCCAAACAAAATCTGCCCTCTCGGTCAGGCGAAACCAACTAAATTCACAGTATTGATGTCGAAACCAATAAAGCTCGAATGCCAAAGCCAAACTAGGGTTATAAAAGAGAACCAGAGTGAGATAAGCCAAAGGGACTAATGAAAAAAATATATATTGCTACTTGGAAAAATTAGAACGGAGAACCTTTGGAGATCTGGTGGGGAGGAGCGAAGTTGAGCTGACGACGAGAGTCAGAGGTGGAGTAACTGGCGGCCATGGACAATCGATGACGGTTGCTGGGAGAACCCTTGCTTGTGTGTTATTTTGGTTTTTGCTCTTTTTGATTTCTTGAGCGAAGGGGGAAATTTACGCAAATGACAAGACAATTAGATCAAAAAAGGGTGAACCGGTTAAAACCGTGTCACCCATTGGCTTACGTTAGCAATAGCGGCTGTTTTGTTCGCCGGCCCTACAACGATATCCTGACGTGATGTTCCACGCGCTGCAAATAGCGTGAGGATAAACGCTGCACCATGACAAAACAAGTTCGCTTCGTTTGCAGTTCGCTCCGTTCGGTGGTCGTGGGAAAGAAATGGAAAAGGAATGGGATTATCTGATTTCCTCGTTGGTTAGTTCCTTGGGGGTGCGTAATGCGCCGCGCAGGTTAAAATGAACGACTAAACGACTTTAGATTGGATCGTTTTAGCACCCAGAAGAAGACGAGTTGAGGGGTGATTCGGACCAGCCAGACTGATGCTGACGTGTCATGCTGAGTCATCGTGCTATTGTTAGTGTCTTGCTAAATCCTTCCGTACAAATTTTTTGGTAGAAAGGTTCCCGTTTGGCTTAACGATAAATTCACCATGCACAAGGAATAACACTTTCTATGGTTCGTTTGTAAAGGAGGACGATGGGTAAGCAGAGAATATTCCAAGAAATGGTAACAATAAATTAAATTATATTCAAATTCTAAAATTTATTCTCACATATGATAAAGTTGACTTAATTTAATTATTTAATATTTTATTTATATAAATATAAATATATAAATTTGTTAATAATTAATTTTTAATTAGACGTAATGTAATAAATTATTATTAAATAATATGAACCCCAGAAGGTGTTCGCTCAGACAGCATCCACTTTTATAATTACATTTAAAATTTGGTTCCATTACACGACAGGTACAGGTTCAATGTCAGGAGACGTACAAAATTCTTAGAAGGGCCAGTGTCCCACTGGCGTGAAGGGTGTCCTCTGGAAGAAAAGGGAAAAGGATGGCGGGAATATTTCGCGCCATCTATTTGGTAAG
Organism: Xylocarpus granatum; assembly: GCA_019650275.1. Lineage (NCBI taxonomy): Eukaryota > Viridiplantae > Streptophyta > Magnoliopsida > Sapindales > Meliaceae > Xylocarpus > Xylocarpus granatum. The sequence goes on from BNST01000941.1 coordinate 186,662, forward strand.
ACCCGAAGAAATCGCGGGATTTTCCCTATATAATCCTGTCCAGATATTTCACTTGTAGCCCTTCAAATCCCCTAACACTCGTTGGCAGTCACATAAGACATACATCCAACATGGTCCAAGAAGGGATACAAAACGGTTGTCCAGAAGTACAAGAGCCGTCTCCAAAGGTCCCAAAACTCCAGCAAAGTGGCGTGCACGGAGCGTCACAGAGTACCGGCCCTCTTTTGAGAGTGAAAAAGCTATCCGAGGAGGCTGTTTTGCCTTCAAGAGGCTCTCCGCTTGCCGCTGGCTACGATCTCTCCAGGTAAGGTTAGAAATTTTAGTAGACATACATAAGTCATATCTATGAAATCACTACATAAATTATGGGTTTTTCTGACTTTTTCAATTGGTGTTCTGCAGTGCGACGGAGACGAAGGTGCCTGCAAGGGGAAAAGCTCTTGTTCCAACTGATCTGAGCATAGCAATACCTGAAGGAACTTATGCTCGTGTTGGTAAATATTATTTTGTATTTCTTTGATGAATTGTTTTCGTTTATATATTTGTAAGATGAAAATAGGTTTGGCTTGTTTTGTAGCGCCGAGATCAGGTCTGGCGTGGAAACACTCAATAGACGTGGGAGCGGGAGTTATAGATGCCGATTACAGGGGTCCGGTTGGGGTGATTTTGTTTAACCATTCGGATGTTGATTTCGACGTGAAAGTGGGTGATAGAATTGCACAGTTGATCATTGAGAAAATCGTGACCCCTGATGTCTTGGAGGTCGAGGATTTGGACTCGACTATTCGAGGTGAAGGGGGTTTTGGCTCTACAGGAGTTTGAACCACTATATTAGTGTCTCTGCTTTTCAACTCAATTTCTGTAGTACTGTAACTTTAGGTCCGTGGGGGTAATTTTGTCGAACAGATGGTGGATTGGCGATTTGTCCCGCAATCTTCACTCGTGGCAACCTAAGTTACCTCATCGAGTTAGATTGTAAACGACCCATCTACTATTGCATCAATGAAGTGGTTGTTTCTAACTTTATACGGGTATTCTGGCTGAAGTAATGACAATAACTAATAGCAAGAAATGCGATTACCCCTTTTCAATAGTTCACTAAATTGTCAATGGCAGACTCTGTAAACTGTGAAATACAGCATAAATTGTCAATGGCAGACTCTGTAAACTGTGAAATACAGCACCAGGCAGCAATCCACAAACAATCAAAGTATAGTAATAAGAAATTCGTTCTAAAAACAAAGGGAATGGTGATATAATGCTAATGGTTGGACTTGGAAAAATTAAGAGAATCGAACACAATCAAACATTTAACAATTTGTACAAACTAGGGGTTCGGAGGAGAGCGTAGAGACGCCGAAGAATGTCCAATTATGAATTCGTTTTATACGGCGTCCAGAGTACCTTTCCTTTTGAACGGGGAACGGCAAGTTGGACAGGTGGCTTTCCTAGCCAACCAAAGGTCGACACATTGAGCATGAAATGCATGACTGCAATCTGGAAAGATCCTGCACCACTCTCCTTTCCGGACGCCATCCAAGCAGACGGCACAGAATGCGGTGAAGTTTACATCACAATCGAAGCAAGGGAGTTCTTGTATCTCTTCACGAGACAAACCTGGGAGACAATTTTCTGCCCGTGAAAGAGCAGCGCTGTTATCTTCGTTGAAGTCTATAACCAAGTACAGAATTATAACGTAAATCAAGATAAGGATAGAGATGCCAATAAAAGGAAAGGGAGGAGCTGAAGATGGAGAAGAGGAAGAAGAAGAAAAGGAAAGCATTAGGAAAAGATCAGAGCTCTCCATGTCCAGGCCTTGCGGTTCTCATTCCTTCATGGTATCGGCTAGCTAAGCCCGTATTGACTTCTGTAACAGAAGAACAATAATCACGTTTCTGTCCCTTGCAAACTAACCAAAGGACCCTAGTTTAAGCCTATGAAGCAACGTCAACGACGAATCATCAAATTGCTTTCTTAGCAATCCATGCCTCAACTATGAATTCCTTCCGATACAAATCTCATGGGGAAAGATTACATAGTTTCTTCTCACTTTTAAGCGAGGTTCGGTCAACTGGGTGAGGCTGGACGATCCAGTTAGCTTTAACAGGTAGATGGCCAGACTTACTGTGTTCCGGAATTTGCAAGAGGGAACATTCGAAATGCTTTAAAGATCGGAGTGCATAATTTGATAGCTCTCCCATGTTTGAATCCCATCATATCTCAAAGGCTCGGTTTGACAAAATGGGTGGCAACAAGCATTATTAAAGTATAACGATGTTACAGAGTATGATGTAAAGCAGTTGGAGAAAATTTATGCAGTCTCAAAGATAATTTCCATAAAGCTGAAATATGAAGCCGGAAACATGAGTTCATAAGTCAAAATTGCCGTACTGTTTTCAGCAAAAAAAACCACTTAAATCCATGGCATAAGAGTGGGGAGATCGGCCGGGATATCAGAACCTGCCTGCCAAGTAAAACTATGTTCAAATGGAGATATCCTATACAAAGCATTAAGACCATTAAAATTATTGGAAATTCAGATTACTACTATCACTGGTATAAGTTCTAGCACTCATGAGACAAAGCTCTACCATACCTCTAGGTATCTTGTTAGCAGTGTTGTAGTACTGAAATTAAAGCCCTCAATGGGTTCTCCTTTAGTACGAGCACAATGAAGTTGCTTTCTGACTTGAGTAGCCAGAGACTTCATTCAAAAATTTGAAGCAGATATCTTAAGGTATCTCTATGCGTAAGGGAGGAAAGAGGTAAATTGTAACAATGAAGACATGAAAGGCAACACATATACACAAAGCCAATGAAGTTTTTATTAGGAAATATTGTTGGGTAAAAAGGATCAACACCATACAATCTTCCCAGGTTGCACATACCTTCCCTAGCTCAACTCCCCACTGGTTGAAAGAATTGATGCCATATGAAACCTTCCACAGAAACTCTCTGTTCATAGATTGCCAACAACTGAGGAAGACAGGTAAGAACTGGTAGTATTAAGTCATATAAACAGTTTGCATGGACCATATAGCAAGGAAAATAGGACATGAATTGAGTAGACAAATAGTTGGATCTGATGTGTAATGTTGCTAGTTTCATGTCTAATGTAGCAAACAGAAAATTGACCAGATAATTAAGAACAGGATGGTCATTATCAAAGTCACCAGCAAAGTAGTTGAAACATGTTGAACAACAATCATTGCATCACAACCAATGTATCAAGCTCTGGTAGCAATATACAATTCTGATAGTAAGTTAGCAAAACTTGTATAAATTTCCATTGCTCATACAGTATGCCATTAACAAAGATCCAGAAACTTCAAATGTGATAAAACACACTGATAGAGAAAGACACCAGAGAATATAAAGAATTAGACATGCAAAATCTGCCTCAGTAAAATGAAGGAACCGCAGACCTGTCCAATATTGTAAGCATGCAACGATGGAAGCAGGAGGCTTAGTGGAGGCCGATTGCCTGAGAAGGACTGTGATATGAGTTGTTAGGATTTCTCATCCAGTTTCAGAACGAGCCTTCTGTACAGAAGCAGGAACTTACCTTGTGAGGAATTAGATACAGTGGAACATTCTCTTTTTGCAACTGTTCGGCTGTCTACAAGAGAGATGTTTAATCAGGCATCTGGATTTACAGAAAAGTGTTTCATCATAGATATCAGAAGAGATCTTAAAAAGTTCTTTCATTTTTTTCTTTCCCTTTCTTTTCTAACTTGTATTTGGAAAAGTAAAATGCTACAAAAATTCAATAAAAGGTGCGAATTTGAAACCTTGTAATGTGAACTCAATAATCAGTTGCAAACTAAAAGATGTATGAAATTTCAAGAAGGTAAAACAAGAGATAAGAAATCCCCGAAGCTTTGTTTTTGATTAGAAAACCAAATTATTACTATTATCCTTATTCTCATTGAAAGAAAACTAAATTTCTTTCTGGTATTAAATTGAAAGACACTCAAAGATAGAGAACAAAGTCTACCTTCCCATATGCAATGGCATCTGGCTGCGCAAAAAAGTTAGACATGAGCTCATCACTTCACCTGCCCACCCTCCGAAGAAAAAGTCAGACTTACGCTCAATAATGCAAAACTGAAATGCCAAAAGCATCAATATATGATATGCACTAAAAAATGAATTTAGTCTTGTATTTACCTTTCAGGTAAACAGGTTGCTGGCTCTTCACAACACCAATAAAATCACAAGGAATCACATGTCCCTGAAGTTTTCAAGAAGGTAAGTAAATTAAAAAACAGCGCACAGCAAGTGCAGATAGAGCTTAGATTCATGGACCATGTAACTTGGAAAGGTTTATTAGCACGATTGATTACCATATAGCCATAGATTCCATAACATACTGTGAGCATTTAAATCATAAACTTCCTCCAGGAATGTTGGGTTGATTAAAGAGGATTTAATATTGATTAAGGAAACTCATATTACCTACAATGCATATTAACTGCAGGGAACATTCTCATAAATTATCTTATGCACATCAAAATTTTAATTATTGTAACTGCTGTTGATGTATGTAATGAAATAAAAAGGAATTATATTTGACCTGCTGTAACTACTGCCAGATGCAAAGGAAGGAACAAAAGTGTTACCTGATGAATTAGTTGGTAAAAGCTGTGCTGACCATTTGTTCCGGGTTCACCAAAATCGATTTCACCAGTCTCGAAGGGAAGTAGTATGCCATCAATTGACACTCCCTTTCCATTACTCTCCATGCTAACCTGAAACATCGAAAATATAGCAAGGTATAAGTATATTTATAACTTTTTAATGAAAGGCAAACAAAGGAGATCTGGATATGCCTGTTGAATATGCAGGGCAAATTTCTCCAGGGCTTGTGCATAAGGTAAGATAGCCTGGAACACAACATAGCATTGGGGGGTGAATAAAAGAGATAAAAATGTTACATGAGGCAGAATAAGTGGCAATTCAAGTCAGTTGTAGTGGAGATACTCACTCTAGCAGGACGTCCAAGAAATGAAACATTCCATTTGCTCAAGAAACCCAAAAGTACCTGATGCACCACAAGAATGTCAGTAAAATGTTATAACAGACCGCATTAACAGCATCCTTGAGATCACGATGTCTTTGGAGCTAAAGCTCCATTGGCTACTATTATGCTATGTCAAATGGGTGATACAGATCTCTGGCTTAAAGTTCATGTTATTGGGGAACTTACTGGTATATTTTTCTCAAAGGGCGCTGATCAATGCTTGCGGCTCCCTTTAAGAACCTTAAACAACAAAAGAACATCTTATTAAAGTATGCATCAACATCATGTCAAAATAAAGAATCAAACAAAACTTATTTAGATCGAGGATGGTAAGAAGCGAGAACTCTGCATTTAAGAATGAAAGCAAATGCTACGCTAAGCACTTGATTAAGAGAAAAGCCCAAAAGGATAATGCAGAAAAAACGATGCAACAAGGCTCACAGAGACCAAAAAGAAGCATGTACTTCATTTATTCTTAGTTGCAATCACTAGAATAATCTAACTCAATATGCATAAAACCTTTTTTCCATGGAACCAAACAGTCTATTGTGTCTATATAATTGAAAACCTAATGACAAGTAAATTATACCTGTCTCTTCTATTTCTATGTTCTAATATTTTCATCTGAAGATGTATGCCTTCCTCTTCAAAAATTAAGGCTTATTTTAGAATTCCACTCAACTACAATAGTTTACTCTATAATAACTCGATGGTGGATGCTATACATCTTATAAGGTATCACAGAAGTCCAAAGTGATGACAATTCCAACAAAAAAAATGGTCGTTACCATACTTCTCTACAACTGAGAAACCATATTGAAGAGACAGAGACAACACCCCAACAGCACTGCAAACTGCAACCAACAAATTAAACATCACATTGACCATAAACAACTCCCAAAAGAGTTGGGGGAAAAAAACCACTTACCACTATAACGACCACCAACACAGTCCCAGAAAGGAAAAGCATTATTAGGATCAATGCCAAACTTTTCTACAAGCTGTATTGAAAATAAATAAATAATTAACATTAATGAGAGGTTAGTTCATTTAAAATGATTATTGCATAGTATCATAGTCTAAAATTTTAAAGAAAGCTTCTCCATCCGCACAAAACTAAATGCAAGATGTACTAAGTCAATTAATTTTGTCTTTTTAACCACATTCTTCAAGAAACAAATTAAGAGCACCCCAATTCATACATAATGAAGTAGGAAGAGCCAAATATATGAACAAAACTACATAAATTATAGCATCTGTTGCACTTTTACCAAGTATGTTTAGACACAAGAATATAATCAGGTTTCCTAGACAATCAGACCATACAACTAACATATTTCGTAAAAGAATCTTTGCTTAAATAGATATGGAAGAACTATTTAGATGGCTGCAAATTGCTTTATCATCTAAATGCAAGAAATGAAAGAAATTCTAGCCGCAAGATTTGTACTGACAGCCACCATGGCTTTGCAACTGCAGAAGGCCTAGACAAAATATGCACAATCGCATGAAACTAGGAGTGAAGGCCAGCAAAAGAGAAAGAGGATGATGACAAATCATAAATCAATTATGAAAAGAATTTAGCTTCCTGATTCCTGAAATTTCAATATAAAGAGCAAAATTAATATATCACAACCAATGAAGATGCAGACTATGGTGAATGATCCTATTCGCGTGGAGAGAATTCTACCATTAAATTAAATTACTTTTTCATTCTTAGTGTGTAAAATTCTTTCTCACTTCTAAATCTGCCATTTGTTTAAAATTTTTCTGAATTTTCTTGATTAATTCCTAAATTCTAACTCATTCCATAGAACTAATTTCAAAACACAAAACTACTTCAATGACTTTGTCATTAGAGGATGGGTTGCATCATCATTGCACTGACCCAAGAGCAGCTGAAATCCATTCCCTCAATGTTTGGCATTCAGCATAGTTTCAGCCATTGTAAAATTCTTTGAAACCACCACAACTGCATAAATTTACAATAAAAATCAATAAAATGGATCAAAGTAGAAAATGCACATATATAATACGAATGCTATAATAATACTTAGGAAAATGAATTAAACAGTGAGCATTACCAAGGGTGGTTTCAGGGTTTAGTCCTGCGATACTTTTAGCAACATCAATGGGATCGACATTGGCAAGACTGTTACACAGGCAAATAAGAAATTTTGACATATGCTGAGAATTGTCTACAGAGATGTCATGCAACACAGTTGTAGGACTAAAAAACCATTTTTAATGCTCATGGAGAATTGTATAGCTATCATTTTACTTCAACATATTAATATGATACGAAAAATCCTAATACAAATGATGGTGACAAATAAATGCTTACAACCGCAATTGCGCCCTCTTGAATATTCAATAGCTTCTGGATCTGTAAGATAGCATGAGTCAGTCCGATACTATAATATAAAGAATGCAACAAAAAATTTTGTAAGGAAAAGGAATGCAACAATATAATGAAAATTAATCAACTACAAACTAAATAATGGGTGCATTTGAGCAGTACCAGTTTGGAGAGTGCTATGCACAAAGAGAGGACCTAAGAAACTGCCGCTGATACCTAGTGCCACAACATCCTTCAGTGCTTTTCCAGTGGCACCAACCTACCAAAAATTTGCCTATTGCTAGTCAATCCAAGCATTTACTATTCAAGTATTATTTTTCTTTTGTGTTAAATGAAAAAATATATACCCAAGAACCACTCTGGACCCACTCAGAGAACTCCTGAATCTTATCCAGAACTTTCCATACTTCAGGAACCACATTCTTCCCATCACTATTTATGACAGCATCCCTTGGAGCACAGAGAGCTACAAGAAGAACTGACCTGTTCTCTGTGCTGTTTATCTGAAGGATTACCAACACAATACAAAACAACTATTATGATAATGTCAATGACTTACAACAAAGCAAGAGGTTTCTACACTTAACACTCAATCTAATAGTGATTCATGACCTTCATAGTTAAGCATCACAAGCCAAATTCTAAGAAATATACTCTTGCTCACAGGGAGAAGTTGTCTTAATACAGTCAACAATACCTTCTAAAATGTTAGTATATATATTATTTAATTAGCAAAGATAAACCTTGACTTACACGTTCCCCATGTACATGCAATTTATCTTCTCTTTGAGATGAGCTGCCTGCAACAAGAAAATGAAACATTACTAAAAAATACATTTATCTTATCCAACTCCTAATTAACAATAATAAAAAAAAAGTCCAACTTCACCTGTGCCAACTGATAGAGTTTGTCCATGGTTTCAAGAGTAGCGTTTTGCCGTGAGTAATCCAGTAGCATCCCATCAAACTCCCTATACACCAAAATCATAAACTAATAATCCATAGCACGATTCACATATCAATTCAACACTAATCCTATATACACCTCCATACACTATGGTAAACAACCTATAGAATGATAACAAGCTTGAAAGATACCAAGAGTACAAAATACATACACCATTATTGATTGGCATCGCCCATTGTCGCTCATCAAATCCCGTAAATGAGCCTTCTTAATTTCCTCAACATGGTTCTGCATAGTCACATTAACTCAGCATTAAAATATAAGTATCACCACAGTCACAGTACACCTTCCATAAAGGAGATGTACAAGCAAATTCACCTTCAAGTTCTTCCATGGCTCGGTGTCAGAGATTAGAGTTGGTGAGGCCATTTATTGCCTGCAACAAACAATAGGTTTCATCAATCACGTTATAAAGCCTCAAATTCTAACAGAATCTTACTGTTATTTAGTGGCCCGATAGTTAAAGAGAAGCTACGAAAAAGAAATGGAAAATATAAAATCTCTTGTTCTCCTCGGCGCACTGAGAGAGAGATCAATGGGCGAACAAGTTCGCCGGGGCGGGGAGCCAGTTCCAGTCGCGAGTTCTATGGCCATGTCTTGCAGAAATGTGACCTTTACAGAAATGATCAGATTATAGGAAGTAATAAATGCAAATTCAAATTTCACTTTTAGTCATATTTACCTCCAAATTCTATGCTACCTAATGGTAAGCAACAATAACGAACTTCCGATGATCCATCAGCTCAAACCTTTTTCTTCAAAGATAGATATTGATCCGATGAACAAATTGAAAATCGATTGATACAATGCATTTAAAATAAAAGGAAGAAAATCGTATGAAGACATACCCGCGGGAGAAGAGCGAGAGTGTGATACGAGCGAAAAAATTATACAATTCCGTTGCCGGGAATCGAACCCGGGTCTCCTGGGTGAAAGCCAGACATCCTGACCGCTGGACGACAACGGATCTATAATTTGTGATCGCTAATTTTTTATATATAAGATCAAGCATATAGGTGCTTAGCGGTTTTGATTTAAAAGTACAAGAATCCTAAATCAAAACCATCTAACATAAGTGTTTCTGTTTCCACTTCATGCATTATTTAAAACCAGAACACATGATTATTATCACATTTATTACAAGTTAGCACATAAGATCCCATTATAGTTGTTATAATCACAACAAACTAATTTTATTATTATCACGTAATTATATATTTAAATATTTTAATTATTTATTTATTTTTTAAAATATTTTTATTATATATTTTAAATTTTATTATTAATTATTTTAAAAATTTTGTATTATCATTTTATGGTTACATGTACTCGTATTGGTAGTTGCTAAAAGCAAAAGCTAATTTTCCAATCTTCTTCATTCTAGATTATTCTACCAAGTATTGACTCTTATTGGTTGCTTCCGGTCACACACCTAAGGGATAATGCGCTTGAAATTTTGACCGACCTAACGAAGAAGAGTCGTCCCTTATTTGGACTCCTTTCGGTAACCGCATCCGAAGTGCACTTTTCATTTTTGTCTTTGTTTTTCTGCGGTGCTATTTACAAGTTGCATCCCGTTGTTAACATAACCCCAAGGATAATGCATTTGATATTTTGACTCAGAATATCGTCTTTTTGACCTTTCTAGTAATCTAATTCTCGTTCATATTTGTCCCGCCAATTTTTTTATCGTTTTAGCCACGAGTTATTGCTGTTAAGTTTTATGTCGAAAAACTAAATGGGTGTGTCGTTAACTCCAAAATTAAGTTCCATAGAAGTAGCTTTCGTAGAATTCGTGTTTTTACTGTCGATAGCTGAGATGAGATTATCGCGAGTTTTTGGAGGAATGAAGTTTCCAGGAAAGAAGACAAATCCCGGGACTGGAGGCACCACGAAAGGTATGGCCCAGTAAAGGCTTCTGTCATCGCATGAGATCAGCCAACGAATAAGCACCACGTGGTCGAATCAGAGTGCTAATAACTAGTAAGATTTACAATCCACTGTTAATAGTGGGCAGCCAATAATTAACCATGTAACTTTCCCCGCGGCGATAAATACCGGTTCGTACTCTGCTGTAACGAGTGATTGGAATCTAAGAAAAAGCTTCAGAGCTTGAGGCAGGCCTCTCGAAAAGGTTAGAACGCAACTATCAGCTAATTTATGGCTTTACCAGTTTATCTATCTGTACTTTTCTCTGATATGGAAATGTTTTGTTACGTGATTCTGTTGTTGTTTCTGTCTCGTTTTTTCTACTTTGTTTTGTTTCATACTATTTTAGCTGAAGTTGCTAATTTTTATTCAGTTGTTGAGGTAGTGGAAGGAAAAGAAAGAGAATTGACTTTATGTACTTGATTTTATTATCTCGGTTTTCCCAAACGGGAAATTCTTTTTGGTTTCTTCTCTTTTCTAACATTTTTTGGGAAACCAAATGGAAATAAGTCCTTGATGTTTGTAGTTGCCCATACCTTGTTAAGGTGAGTTAGTCTTTTGTGAAACAAGTTGAATACACGTTGATCTTCAGAAACGAAAAAGTTAAGAAATATTGTTTCTATGTTGAAGCCCTAATTTTTTTTTCTGCTGGATTGAATTAACTCTGCATAGCTAGCATCGGAATTGTGATTTGGAGCCATGATCTTTAGATCTATGGCAATTACTGGAATTATTACATTTAAAGATGTGATTCCATCTTTTGACATTTTCTTCTGCGCAAAAGGTTCTTATTCGTTCATTGTACTCGTAACTGGTTAATTACCAGCTTGATTTGCTGCCTTTTACCATCTAACCACAGAAGAATTTGGTTAAAGCATCATTTCCCTCTTTGAATTAGGTATCATGTGTCCTCCAGCCGCTTCCACGCCCTTTGATATTGATTTTGCTTCTACTGATGAAGAGCTCTTGATTTCTTTGGAGAGAATCATTGGGGGATCCCGGCTTCCAAGTAATGTACTTGATGATGTAAATCCTTACAGCTATATGCCCAAAAATTTGCCAGGTAAGTAAGCTCTCTTGTTTATCTAATATCTTATATCCAATATCTTAGATTATAAGACCTTGTTTGTTCAAATCATTTCATACCGCCCAACCTTTTACAATTGGAGCTATATTTTATTTAGTCAAATAGTTAGCTTGTGCTAGTAACAATGGCTACAATTTGAGCTTCATTTATGATGATTCAACTTCTGAATTATTTGATAGATGAGTAGCTGTGATCATGGTTTAGGCACAATTCACATTATCCACCACATGTCCTATATGAGTTTAAATGCTCTTAACATTGCTTTGCCTGATTGATACGTTGGATCTAATACAAATTATTAGCCCAGCAGGAAGCTGGAAGCAATTTCACTAGGACCTCACCTTAAAATTAAAAACTAAAACTAATGGGTCACCAGTTAATTCCTTGTTTATAAGTTCTTCACTTGTTTTATTTCCTGTCAATCTCTACGACAAAGCCTTTTTTATTTTTGTTTGTTTTGACAAAAAAAAATTGCTATATGCCAGAAAGATTTTGGTACTTTATTTCCTCCAAGGAGACCACAAGTGCACAACATGGACAATGGAAGGCTAAAGGGGAGGCCTGTGAAATATTTTCAAATTCTGACATGTCTGGTTGGAAAACTACCCTTGAATTTTATGAAGGTCAAATTCCTCATGAACGTAAAACTGACTGGATAATGCAAGAGTTCACAATAACTCAAAAGAAGCTGCGTGAGAACAAAAAGGTAGAGTACACTGCTTCCCCTGTGTTCTTATGCACAGCCATGTTCATTTTGTTTTTATTGTCTATCCAACCTGCCAGTCAATTCCGGGTGTGGTTGGACAATGTGCAGGATTCACTTTGCAGAGTCTTTCTGAGTGGTAACCAATGTCTTAACTATGACAAGCAGCTGAACATGTCTAGTCCCAATACTATCAGCAAAACTCAAAGTCATTCAATGCAAATGAGTTTAGCAAAAACTAAGGATGATGCAAGACAAGGTTCCACAAGCAAGCCTCAGGTATGTCAACATCGCATTCTGGCTTTCATTCCTTGCTGTTGTGTTGGGTTTAACATTTAATTTAATTATTGGCGAACGTTTTGACATTAGGTAATGATTTATTGTCCAACTGATTGCTTAGACTTATTCTATATGTTAAATAATTTTTTGAGGAGTTGTTCTTTAATGCTGGCCCCAAACCATTGCCTTTTAGGTATTTGACTCAACTGAGTTGGATTATCTTAAATTCCTGCCATATGTTTTTTTAACAATTTAAAATATTGAATTTTTTATTGTTGCTTATTGTTTAACTGGCAGGTGAGTTCTAGATCTCAATTGTTAAGAATTAATGATAAGGTTTTGTACTTTGGCATTCTGTGAATAAAACAAAATCAGCTACGGTCGTCAAATGATCTCAAAGATGAGGATATTTGTCAATTGAAAGTTCTTGTACAGCGTAGTGATGATGATAATGTATTTGTAAAGCAGCATTGTAGAGATAGTCTGTCTACAATCTGCTGTCAGTTGGTTACACAAAGACTTCTGTCATTCCTTTTCTCCTCTTCGTTCATCTATCTATATGTTTTCCTGGGTCTTGTTCAGGGGTGGGGACATTCTCATTGCATGTTAAGGCCAGTATCATTTTGCAGGTGAATGATGACAATGAGACAAGAGCATCGGCTGTTGTGGACAGACCAACAAATCATCCCGAGGATAACTTGCCTGAATTTGACTATATTTCTGAAGGCAACTTCTTGGAATTGCAGGATCTTGAGTACCCAGTATCACTTTCTTCAAGTTCTGTCAATTCAAGTTGCATGACCATGTCATCAGATGAATATTTTGATTCAGATGCTTTATTGCAAGACCTAGAACCTAGGAAAACCAATGGTGTAGATCCAGAGAATGCAGCATACAAGTATTGTTTTCCTACATCTAACAGACCAAATGAAGTGGTTATGTTTCCAAGTAAGTTGAATTTGGCATTTCTTGGAAATATTTATTAACTTGTCGAGGATACTTGGCTGACATCGAAATAGAAGGCATTGTCTTCTCTGAAAGTTTTGTTGCACTTTTGATCATTTTGCCAAAATTGAATGTTTATATGGATGGAAATATACTGAATATTTAATGTTTTAGCAGGTTCTTCTATTAACATTGAAAGTAGCAAGCCTGAGACAGAAGAAGTCCTTGAAACTAGTTGTTCGGTGCCTGGTTCATCCATGGTGAATAGACAGTTAGTTTCAAGGCCTTTGATGCATGGAATCCAGGGCTTGAAATCAGACTACAGAGATGAAGGTCCATCTTCGAATTCTCATAGTTTGACATCATCATCCCCTGGCCACAGTGAACTTCAAAATGGGGAAAAGAAGGCTGGCATTGGCAGAATGAAGAAGCTTAAGAGGAAGTATTTCTGCTTCATGCCATTTTGAATGCTCTTTACATTTCACACGTATAGTGATAGGATATTGGTAAATTACCATGGTAAGAAATAACATTGCTCTCGTTGGCCAAATGTTTCTACACTTGCAAGCTAACTACATAGTTTATTGGTGGAGTGGTAAATGTTTGTGTTATTGATGTATGTAAAAATATAAAGAATTGTTGTATCTATAGTCAAGGGAATCCAGAGACTGATTCAGTGGAATAGAAAGCTTAGTAGAAACTAATTACTTTCATGAGACTGAATACAACCTGGCTATGCTATTTTCCTGTTGTAAACTTCATATTGGTCTGTGATTTCTGTGCGTAGCGTCTTTAGTAAAGCATGCCTTTTGCGTGTTGGGCATGAACGTCAAGCTAAGAACACCCCCGAGTTTTTCCAAGTGCACCGGGACTCTCGTTTAAAAGAAATGTAATTTGCTGTGGATCTATCAGTACCCGGCTCGATCACTCTTTGCCGTAAGAAAATTGAGCGGCTGTCAATTTAACTAATTTAGGGAGGCTATGAATGTCTTATGACTGAGATGATTGCGAAGATATGAAACGAAAGTGGAGCTGAGCAACTGAGCCAGTCGATACTGCTACTGCGTCGTGCTTTTCCCTAAATGACCCCAACTACACACCACCAACCAAACGATATAAAATTCGGTGGTAATTTGAATTGACCATTGGCCTAATTTATGTTGACGCCCATGTGCCAGCCTACCTAACTATCCCTTCGGTTAGGCTCAAGTCAAGCTCCCTTGTCGGGGAGCATCAAACGGCATTCTCGAAACGGTACAAAGATTAAACGGCACCGTTCCCTGTATTATTTATTCCAACATAACAGCCATGATAAACGGAATTAGAATAACCAACAGAACAGCTGAATATCTTTCGGTGGGAGTGTTGGAGTGAGATCGAAAAAGTGTCCGGCACAGGATCTCTTCTGCCAAAGAATCAATCCTGTTGGACAATTTTCTCTAGCCAGCAGACGGCGGCGCGTTATCCGCTGAACAGTTTTTGTTATTCTCGGTCATCGAGTTTATTTTCAAGCTCAGCCGTGTCAGCTGAATTTTGTGACGAGATTTATGTAACATAACATTGAACTATTGGCTGAAAATACTGCAGTAAACGGGGGGGCAAATGATTAGTGGCGGTGATGATGATTCAGTTGACGTTCACATGATTTTTATAAGAGCACAATGAACAAGCTTTACTGGGATATAAATGACCAAGAAATCGAAGTAGTTAAGTGGTGGAACCCAGTGTTCCGTCCGCTTTAAACCTATCAAGGATGCCCGCCTGCCTCCCTGCCGCCCTTTACCTTCACCACAGTCCACCCTCTTTCAGTAATAATTCCAATCCAGTTTTGACAATATATACATACGTATACTAGAACTACACACGTACGCACGGTTTATCTGTATGTGTATTCCGATATACGCCGTTTATTCTTACACTCTTCCCCTTTTTAGAAACTTCTACGAGGAATTAGTAACGTAATTTGACAGACACACAAGACCTTGTACTCTACTCGCCGCATAAAGACAAATCACACTGTTCTTTAATTAGCAAAAGTACGAGCCTGGAAATAGTACATTTCAGTCACTTTACTAATGGTCAAAAAATTCTGCCAACCTCTTCTACAATTGTCTGATTACATGCATTATCAGAACTACTGACTAATGCTATTATCTTTTTACTGAATCAACCCGAAAATGATTCAGTGGTTTCCCCATGCACGAACAAAACAGTCAACGTTCTGTATCAAACGGCAAGTGTGAGCAAGAAAGTCAGATTGAAATACGGACGGCTAAGATTGATTATCGAGTCATGTTGATGGATACGTTGGAGACTGCTTACACCATACTAAAATATTCCCCGTGGTCTTATTAAATTTCATTTATTGTCTCTATCGTTTGTCTTTCATACCAGGGTGTCCTAAAGGTCCACCCTTCTTTCAACTTTATGATCATTACACATGTTATGCGAACATGTTTGCTTTTTCAACGACTGTTGGGGGCTTGAGACTTTTCAATCCAACGGCGGTAATGCGTTTTCAACTGATCCAACGGATGTAGTATTCATCATCCTGAATCGACGGCTCATGTTGCTCAGCTGTGGCGGGAAAATAAAGTGAGAAAATTATTAATTCCTTTGGGATTTTTCTAAAGTGTAATGTAATAGACGAACGTATGGGTATCCCAATGTCGGATAAGACAGCACCGACGGAAGGCAGCGCCTTCGTCCCAACACTTGGACCCACTGTATTAATTTCGGGTATCCGTTACGTTACAATAATCTACTTACGTTATTTTTGTCTTTCCTTTTTCTTTTTTTTAATTCTTGTCGTTACCTTGCTTTCAAATTTACGAAACGGACACCGTTATTTCTAACAACAAACAAATAAAGATATTAAGCATGAAAAAAGGAAAAGGCCATTATTGTCATTTCGGTGTACCCGCTATCTCCTTTCTCACTAGTCAAACGGTCAACTCACGGGAAACTCAAAAGTTGAAGGCATCTCTTAATCCGGAAATGCTAAACTGCAACCTCAGCCCCTTCCCATAGCAGGATTGACGAAACCACTACTACATACCTGGCAGAATTCTATTGGTCGGTTCTTGCTCGTTGGGATTCACAGAACACAACCAATAAAGAATACCAGTCACTCTCTTTCTCACTCCCTCTCTTTCTCTTTCTCACACACATTCAACACGCACACACACACACACTCTGTTTTCTCTCTCTTTCTCTGTGTTTTCTCTCTCCATAATATCCGATTTTTCTCCAAAATTCTTCGATGTTTTGCTCTCAAAAGCTCCACATTTAAACTCAGCAGTGCATGATCTTCAATTTAAATACAATTTTGGCCTCTAAATGTTTGGTTTTCGCTGATTTTTGTAAAGTGTTTTAGTGTAAAAGCGGAGAGAATGCTTGAAACAATGGAGAGTTCAGTGAATGGCGGGTTTTCACAGTTACAGAGCTGTGGAGACAGCAGTGAAGAGGAGCTTTCCGTGTTACCACGTCACACTAAAGTGGTGGTTACCGGAAATAACCGTACCAAATCGGTCCTTGTAGGACTTCAAGGTGTGGTCAAGAAGGCTGTTGGCCTCGGCGGGTGGCATTGGCTGGTAACTATTCTGACTCCATTTGAGTCTTTTGGGAATTTGGTTGCTGTTGACAATTTGTTTCTTTTTCTCGCTTTTGGTGTTTAATGTTTTTAGCTGGTTTTTTACAGTTTGAATTTTGTGTTTGAAAAGCTCAAAACGATAAATCATTATAAATGTGAATAAATTCTGGTGTTTTGGGACTTTAATTTGTATTGATAGAATTTAATTCTATCTTTAATTTGCTCTTTTTTTATTTGATTTCTGTTCCTTGAGAGTTAGAAGTTCCTATAATATTACGAAATTCGTTTTCCAACAGTGAACAGCTGTTTTTGATTAATTTTGCAGATTGTGGACTCTTAGGGTACGATTTTGATTGAACTAACGTTTTCTTTGTGTGTTTTCTGATGCAATTTGAATTTAGGGATATGGGTTTTGATTGCATGTTTGTTTATACCAATGGATCTGGAATATTTATAGTTTTTAAGTACTGTGGGATTGTTTCTTCGACATTCTGGTATAGATTTGTAACCCTCTTGGGTTTATCTACTTATATAATTTTTATGTTTGTGCTTGAATCGATCATGGTTTATTTTACGTTTGATTATAGTCTTTTGGTAAATTGCTTCAGATTATGCCTTTGTATTGGGTTTCCTTTGCTGTTTTGCATAATTGGATTGTGTGATAGGAAGCTGATCGAATTGGCTTGTGTTGGTCGTTTTCCTAGCTGTTTCATGAAGTTCAACATTTATTCCTTGATTTTGGTGTTATTTTCTTTGCACAATTGAATGTTGGATATTCTTCATCTTCTCACGAATTATTTCTAACTATGTGCTTACTCAATTTCAAGGAAATTTGCATTTTGTTAAATTTCAAATTAATTTTGATTTTTTTCCATTGATATTGGTGCTGTTTTGGGTTGAAAATAATTATTTTCCTCATTTTTGTTACTTTTTAATGGTTTTAGATTGCATGCTTTCTTTTAGTTGGGTCTATTTCTGTGAAAACATATTTGATCTCTTTCACATTCTGAAAACAATTATTTTTGTGTTTGATGTGTCTGTTTTAGCTGGTGGATCAAATGAGAACTTGATGTCAAATTGAACTGAAATAAATTTTAAAATGAGTAGATTTGCATAATTTCCAGGTCAAGTTTATTGATTAATTGAAAAAATTAAAGTGACTCCATTCTTCTTTTCACATCTCTTTATAAGATGATTATGATATTTTCTGCATTTTTACTTGTTTCTGCTGCTTGACCTGGCATTTACTTTGATTGTTAAACAAAATCACAGGTTCTGACAAATGGAATAGAAGTGAAGCTACAAAGGAATGCCCTCAGTGTGATTGAAGCTCCTACTGGTAATGAGGAAGATGATGACCTAGAATTTGACAATGCACCATGGAATATATCAGATATGAGTGAGTTTGGTACTTTGGTCATCAGTTTCCTACATTTTATATTTTGAGTTTCTGTCATCAATTTTTTTGAGTTGCTTAAATGAGAACTCTGTTTAAACTTTAGGAGTCATTATTAACATCTATGCTACATCCGATTTTGCAAACTTGTGGTTGTTTTCCTTTTTAATCCTAAATCTGCAACTCACACTATTGTTTACTCCAATTTTGCTTGACTGAAGGTGCTACTTAATAATCTTGAAACCTAAGAACACTTAATAGGACCTTTGAAATTTGTGGATTTGGAATAGTTTTATTTTCTGTGAGAAAAGTAGTTGAGGTTGTTACATAGGATCCATTGTGACTTCCTTTTGCTTTAACTGTTGTGAAAGCTTTTTTGTCTCTCTTCTTTTTCTTTTTATTAGCCCCACCACTCTTTTTAATTCTTGCTTGTGCTATTTCTCTCCAGCATTTGATGACACTCAAAAGTCCCACAGATCAAAGAATAGAACGCATAAATCAACTGGATCCTCTCACAAGACTATGAGCAGGTCTTTCTCTTGTGACTCCCAATCAAAGAGTTCTGTTTCTACTCCTTGTGGGTCCACGGTATATGATCTGAAATACTCTGAATTACTGTTGTCTACTGTGTTTGCCTATGGAGAAATAATTGAAGTCCAATTGCCTACTTTTTTTTTCCTTTATTGAAATATCATGTGCAGAAGGTTGACCTTAGCAAATTGGAGGTGGCTGCACTATGGAGATATTGGCGACATTTCAATCTTGTGAGTTTATATGCAGCAAACTTATAGAATTCTCCTTGCTTTACTGGAGCAAATTCTTTCATGAAATAACACTGTTGAACATTATAGGTGGATGCCATCCCTAATCCATCTAAGGAGCAGCTAATTGATGTTGTTCAGAGGCATTTCATGTCACAGGTATGTGCAGAATTCTTCAATGTTTTTCTGATTAGTATCACCAGCTTTGTGCTAAATTTTTAGTTCCAATTAATACGATGCTTGCAAATTCACGAGTTTTGTGCAGGTGGGAATATCTGTGTAATAAAATGTATCTTTTAGGAGTATCCATGAATTTGAGAATTTCTGCATTAATATATCTATGTCACTTTCCCCAATTATTATTATTATTGTTATTGTTAAAAAAAAAGATTCTGAACAGTGGTTGGTGATGACAGTTTTATTATAAGCTAAATAGTATGATAAAATATTTCCATTTTTTGAATGTTCTCTTTTTGTTTGGTGAAGCAAATGGACGAGCTGCAGGTCATTGTGGGTTTTGTTCAGGCCGCAAAAAGACTGAAGACTGTCTGCAAATGACATTGCGATAAACTGAGAGATCTTTTTAAGTTTGGTTATGCTAACAAATAGTGCTACTGTAATGTCCTCTTCCATCAGTAGTGATATATGTAACATAAATATATATACAAACATATATATGCATCCATGGCTTGTTTATCGTTCCCTCTCTCATGTTAGTAGGTTGCCATTTAATTTGATGAGCTATAGAGGAGTCTTGCTTTTTGGTAGCGTAGTTATGTAGATACGTGTAAAACTGGTGGCAAGACCTATAAGAAGGAGTCCCTTTGGCTTTCTTTCTAAGCTTTGCTTGAATGTATTTGCTGACTTGGGGTATTCCTCAAAAATGTATATATATTCCCTTTTCTTCTTCTCCCCTGTTCTCCCGCTTTACTTAAATCAAATGTAGCCTTTATTCTTCTGTGGCCCATAATAAATCTAAAGGCATGTCGGGTTAGTAAAACGGAATATCTTTGTGAAGATTTTCTACCTAGTGATGGTTTCATAGCTTCACAGTATGAATTCGGTTAAGTGTGGTCCCGCTATATTCAATGTGATTATGACGAATTACAATGGCAGGTGACTGCAGGATTTATATTATTGTGGCTCTTGTATTATGCACGTATGCCCGCATTGTAGTGGTATTGTCCCATCAGAAAAAAAGGCCATTGTGAGCAGCTGTGAAAGAAGATGAGTGGTGCTATCATTTCATGGTTAAGTTAATTGAACTGGTTTACCATATTGGGTTTTACCTGGCATTGTGCATCCGTGATCCGTCGTGGTCAATAATATAATGTCCTAAGAAGTCAAGATCAGCGGATATTTAAGTATCAAAATTGGACCCACTTTGCCACATGAATCAACCGGCCCACATCCAATTTCCATGCATAGAAGACAGACTTCGCTAATCGCTAGCCAACCAAACCTTTCCCATGAAAATGACAGACAAGCTACTTGATGCTGGCGTGCTGTCCAGCGCCCCCCCCCCAGCCTGCCTGCCAACTGAGATATTAAAACAACAAACCCAAACGCCTGTAATTGGCGCTACTGTCCAGTTCTCTAAGCACCTCTCGCTGTCAAAAAAAAACCAACAGCAAAACCCAAATGGGTCTACTAGTAATCGGCAACTTTTATCTTCTAACTGTAATCTCCAGCAATACAAACAAGCTGAGATAGTCAACTGAGAGGCTCCTCCGGCAAGGCGTGACCCACTTCAAACTCTCGCAGACCCTTGTGTAGGTAGTACTAGACTACAACCTTTTGAAGAAAATTTCCTCAAATCGGAGTTCACTCTAGTCTAGATCATATATGCAAATGCAAGCATAGTACATAGTTGAAATTTAAAGGATTGCCTACCAAAAGAGACTATACAATTGCATGCCAGTAAAGTTGGTTGATGAAACTTAGTGGTATTTAGAAAGACAGTTTTCCCATTCCCAATCAATTGAACCCATGTGCCCTGCCCTGCCTTTTATTAGTTCAACTTACTAAATCACCACTACTATTGAACCTTGGCGATCAAATTTTCGTCCCAAATTTTCTGGGATTTCAGAATCCCGGTGATAACATAATATATACTTGAATCCCTCGTGCTTTCTTGTCTTTAAATGACGGCTCAATTACTCATAATTACTCTTAATTTTAATCATAAAAATAATTGAATATAAAAAAATCTAAGTAATTATGTTAAAAAATTTATTTTATTATTTAAAATTATCTATTTACATGTAATATAACTGTATTTAAAGTGATAATAATAATTTTATGTTTGATTTAAAACTAAATTTTGAATTTGACTATAAAAAGAACTTTTAAATTATTTAAAACTAAACAAAAATAATTCTAATTTATTGGATTTTTTTATTCTACTTAAACACGAATTATTTATTGGCTTCTTGAATACTATTTGACATAGTCTGATAGCTTGTAATGCTTCCTGTTGCTGTTGAAACTCACTTGGTATGAATTTCCCTTTGTCTTTGCGAATAATGTCAAGATTCTATTAGGCCTTGATATTGGATTGATGGCGAGTTGGTGTAGTGCCTAGCACACCAATTTTCCTGCATATGCTAGTTTTTGTGGCTTCACGTCTTGCTTGTTGCTGCAATCGATACCTTCGTTGCCTCTCGCGCCCTTCTTTTCCACTTAGTTTCTCAACAAATCATATACAAATACGTCAATACTGTTTATCATCAAGCTATTACTTCAAAAGAGAATATGTGGCTCGCATACATGGAGTCATACAAGAGAATTCCATTGGGGTACATAACCATCGTTGGGTTATTAATAATAAATAGTCCATGCTTCTTTGTCTCCAGGCATTTATGACACCGTCCACCCAACTCACCATACCGCCGCTGTCTATTGCTACTGTTTGTGGTTGAAGCTTTTGATGCATAAATTTCATGGACTCTATAATTGGGTTGAAATTATGATTCTGATAAATGAGAAACCAGTTTCTACAACATTTACACTGCATCAGGGCGCCTATTACTGTTCTATATGATTCTGCCTGAATCAATGACTGCCCAGTACCTGAACATGTAAATCATCTACCCATATTTGATTGAACCAATCCCAACTCGACCCAAGTCATTGAAAACAGTTCAGTTGGGCTAAGCAGGCTGGCCTAAATACAGATCGTTTCATGGAGAATTGGCTTTCGAGAGTTGGTTGGGACTGCAGCTTGTGGAACGAAAAAAGTTAAATGGGTTAAAGTTGGTATAAAACTCATTCATCTGAGGCCGATTGAGCGACACTGATCCACGATAACTCCCTATCAATTAATGCCTTGAGTTCAAGTTTATATTGTGTCAGTTTGGTCTTTCTTCAATTGACATTCAAATGTACGAGTTTTGTAGGATAACTGTTGCTCAAGCAACGATCTTACTGCTGATATCTCGTGGTGAATGTTACGTAACATTCTGGGCTTGCTTCGTCGTTTTACGTGACACTTTGTTGCAAGTTGACCTATGTTCATTATCATGGATGCATTTCCTTCTCGTCGTCTAAGTGCTTTTCATTCTTTGCAAACAACTTTCCAATTTGCATTTTCTTTAGGTTTCCCGCCCGAGAGATAAATGTGAAAGTCGTCATAATTTTGAATACAAACACTGTTTTCTTCTTCTGCCAGATGAATCCAGGCTCAAGACTGGCTGGCTCCATTGCCTTTTACCTGAACAAAGTCTCCATAATTGAATTGTGATGTCATTGTAATCAACTACACAACAAAGGATTCAGCCCCTTTTGGTCAAAGACTCAATGCAGATCCCAGAACGTGGGGCGTCTTTTTGTCCAATCACTTTGCCACTGTCAGACATGGTTTCCAGCTTTTCTCCAACTAATTCTAAGCTGCCAACAATGAACCAATGTTTTTATATTAATCACAACATGTACTGCGTGGTCAAACCTTCATTTTCATCCCACCTCAGTGCTCAATCCAACCAGCCTTATCCCTTCTTATTTTGGCCATTTCTATCCTCAGTATTGGCCCTTCATTGCTACCTTTTTCTGGCCTCCATTCATCAACTTCTAATTACAATCGTAGAACTGCATAAAAGAACTTGGTTTTAGTCAAAGTTTCATTAGTTTATCAAGACACTTCATGTTCGGTAAAGCAGAAAATGCAAAGTAGTTGCATATTATATTCAGTCGAGTGGCTTTTGTCGAACTTTTCCTTTAACCTGAGCAAATGGGAGCGTTCAACTTTCATAATTGGTAGCAAAGGCCTTGTCCTCACCTCAAATCCTTACCAAAATGGTGCGCAAGGTGCAGCATTGGACGTTCTATTGTAATAGCACTGGGGAGGAAGAATTTAATATTGCTTGCTTTAAATGAATGAATGAGGTGATGTGTGTTAGAAAATTTGATTTGTCCGTCGATTCAAGCAAGTCTTGCTGATAGAAATTCCATCAACCTCTTTCCCATGCCAGCCTTGGTGTTTTCTCTTTGCAGTGTTTCTCACGGAAAAAGGAATTTACAGGATACCAAAATTCAACACGCATAACGCTACACATTCCCTTCAAAATGGGAATGGTCAAGAAGACGAAATCCTTGATAGACAAAAGTGTCACCGGCTAATTCTCCAGTCCGTGCAATTTGCTCTCCCACGAATTCCTTCTACTCAGGAGTATCCCAATCACTTTCCGGCACTTGCCAGTTGAAATTCTTAATTACGAATGGTGAGGTAAGCATGCAAGTGTTGAAATGCTTAATTACAAATGGGTGAGGTAAGCATGCATATTCGCACGAGAAAAGACATGCCAATATGCCGTGCGCTCGAATCAATTCTCTTTGCAAGTCATCGGCTACTAGTTTAGATTTACTTCCCAATAATACTGCAATTGGACATGTTATTCGCATAGAAGTTCGAGCAAGCACATTTTCCTTGACTTTGCAAAGATTCAACAAGGACAAATGGGGCTGCCTCCAGGATTGATACAGAGCAGGAAGAAGAAGAATGTGGGGAGGGTAGCTCAGATACAAAGTTAGACGAATCCTTGGAGCATCCGGGCAATTTTGTAGCAGAAGAATGGTTATCAAGATTCCATTCCATGCATAAATAAATTAATTAATAAAGCACAATATAGAATTGTTATTCCTACTTTTAAAATTTTATATTCCATGTGTTGGTTAGGTACGATAATATTGCCACTTAGCATCCATGCAAATTCCAAGGGTACGTCAGATGATCTGATTAGCTTGAGGAATAAGAGGCATCAAAACCTCATATTATACTCTGCTACCACAACTGTATCTTCTTTAACATTGGAAATAATGAATCAGAAGCCGATTCTCTTGAAATGCTGATACAGACTTCACCCCCATTATCCACACAATTACATTGCATTTTGGAATCTCTATGCTAATTTAGAGGTGTGCGTCGATTTGAATCGCATTGCAGCCCATGTGACGTCTTAATTTTTAATAAATAATAATAATAATACAAAATTAAAAATAAATTTAATTATTATTAAAATCACTCATTAACTTTTAATTAAAAATTTAAAATTAATCAGACAAGCAATCAGCACCCAATATTTGCCCGCCGCCTCGTATAATTGATAAACCACACGGGGAGGGAATCCGCCCCCATATAATTTGTGTGGCTATTAAAGGAAAATTGGGATGCAGTGCCACGACGGATTCCCACTAAAGACGCAGCCCCTACCTTCGGGAAGTTGCGTGTTAGCGCCACGCTCTTTCTGCCAACAATTCTTACAAGACACGGTGACTCGGTTTCTTTTCGGTACAGGACACGATGCCAACCTATACACATATATGCCCGCGATTGCGTGCAAGTACTAGTCTGTCGATTTGGGAATCTCCCATCTTTCGATCCTGAAACGATCAAATGGAATCCAACGGCATAAATTTATCTGATTCAATCTCCACCTCCTCCAATTTGTTGGGATTCTCATATTCTTATTCACATCATTAACAAGCTACGATTCTTTATTTTTTTTCACAAGTATTTCCTTTCTTCCTTTAATTAACTCTTTGAATTAAGATCTTCAATAGACATTATTACGTGTAATGTCACGTGTGAACGCAAAGTACAATGGAAAATGGCTAACACGAAGGTCGAAAAGGAAAATGGCAGCGGCAGGCAGGCATGCATGGGAAGAATGTCGACAAGGCTAACAATGCAAAATGTAAAAAGGATTTGTGAGTGACAATGGAACAAGGAGCATGCGTTTGGAACTGGAAAGTTACTACTGATGACTGGAGCGGTGCCCCATTTCCAAATGAACCTGCCCGCCCCCATTTGTTAAACCAATCTAAATAAATCATAGTGTTATTGCTATTCTAATTGTAGCAACTGGGCAATAATGTGTTCCCTTCGTATGCATCTAGCTACCCTTCTCTTCTCAAGTTCTTTCCTCTTCTCGCGGGTTACTATAATTGCCTTTTGCTCTGCATTAGCTTATTAAGGTACAGCAGCCTAACAAGACTACACCCAAATGTACAAACTACATGTCTTGCTACACATTCTCAACACAAATGAATGAGATTATCTACTATACATACATACATACATATATATATATATTTAATTTTTATATTAATATTTAAAGTATTATTTATTTATTTTATATATTTTTTAATTATAAGTTTTATAACGACCCGTGAAATTAACTAATTTCTTCCAATGATTGTATTTCCAAACAGCTATAAAAAGACTATGGAACCATACATATGTTGTTTTATTTCTGTCAACTACAAACTTGCAAATTTTAGACTAATGGACAATAATGGCATTAGGTATGAAAATCTCTTGACATTAACCTAATTAATTTGATTAATTATGTTGGGAAAGGGCATTGGGACAGCAGTCATTGAGTCTGATTTTGGACTAGAGAAAAGCTTAGCTGTGTGCATTGTCTAATCAAGAAAGAGAAAAGACAAAACTACACTTGTTAATAAAAAATTAAAAAATATTTTATTTTAGTTTAAAAATTAAAATTTAAATAATTAATTTGTTTTAATTATTTATTTATTTGAATATTTTTAATGATAAAAGTGTAATTCTCTGTTTGTGTGGTGGGACAATTTTCTCCTTCACTAACACCCAAATCTGTGCCATCACGGGAATTTTGATTACGTGAAACATCCTCGAATCATATGCTGCCACGTTGCGCCAATTTTTAAATTTTCCTGCGGAGAAACGGAAAGTAAATTAACGGAGAGATTTGTAAACTATTTGATTTCTTAATTGAAAAAAATGGACTGACGCAATTTAACCTCCCAGATTCTAAAAATCTCGAGATTCTCCTTCGTGCTCGGATCCTATATATACCATCACTGCTCTCTCCTTCATCCCGAGTCATTGGATCTCACATTCTCTCTCTTTCATCAATGGCGCTTCGGATAATGCTTGTGAAGCGTTTGATTAATCAGAGTTGCGGTTGCAGGCTCTCGTCAGCGGTCGTAACTCCAGGACACTCACCGTCAACTGAGAGTGTAGTCCCTCCGAATGACGTTAAAACAAATTTTCACCGTGAATACGTAACGTCCGCGGAATCGACGGAGAAAGGTCTTTTCAGGAGATTTCTCCAGCGGAGAGCCATCAATCAATTGGCCACGGGTTTCCCCGAGCTGTTCTCCGTTCCTGTTGGAGACAAGCTGAGAGAGAAACTCAAAAACATTAACATTGCCGGAGATCGCCTCCCGTTAGGTGGCCTTGCGCCGTCTGTTAAGAATCCGGCGACGGCGAGTGATTCATTGCACCGTTTGACGGTGGAAGATGCAAGGAAGCTGCTGCGGCTGTCGCAGGTGGAGAAGCTGAAACTGAGGCTGAGGGAGATTCCAAAGACTTCGATTTCGTATGATGAGTTTGTTCGAATCTGCGTTGATGGTTGTGAGAATGGAGATCAAGGGGTTGAGTTGGCCAAGCTGTTGGATCAGTTCGGAAACGTCATCGTTTTGGGAAACGTAGTCTTTCTCCGCCCCGAGCAGGTACAATATTTTAATTAACGTAAAATTGTTTTTTTTTATTTTAAAATAATTCAAAATATATTTAATTAATAATTTAAAAGACAAGATGACCTGATGACCGGCCTTGTGTCTCATTTAGTTTCTCTTTAGAGACCCAAAACGTGGATCAGAGGTTATGAGCAGAGCAGGACAGAATTTGCGTCTGTCCTTCTCTTTCATTCCTCTGCGTGGAGGAGAAGAAGAAAGTTCTCTTGTTTCTCGTTCTGTCACACGTGTGCCTAGCATGCCTGAGTTCTTTAATAAGATTTACAAAGAGATAATTGAAAGTTATTGATCTTGATTATGTAATGATTCAGGTGGTAAGATCGCTGGAGACCATATTTTCTGAATCAGTAGCAACCCCGAATGATACAAGAAGAAAAGAGCTGGAGCATATGGAGGAGCAAAAGGCCGGAATTGATAAAAAGGCTAGGGCCCTTGTACGAGGAGAGCTCTATTGCGGATTGGGGTTTTTAATGGTGCAAACAGTTGGGTTCATGAGGCTCACTTTCTGGGAACTCAGCTGGGATGTGATGGAGCCCATATGCTTCTTTGTAACATCCCTTCACTTTGCAATTTGCTACGGATTCTATCTCCGGACATCCATCGAGCCTAGCTTTGAAGGCTACTTTCAGCGTCGGTTCAAAACCAAGCAACGGAAACTCATGGAAAGCCACAACTTTGACGAGGAAAGGTATAACAAACTGCGCAAACTCTTTTACCCTCAAGGCTTCCACGGCTGGCCAAATTTATATCATTTCAAGTCCGTCGGACATGAAGAGGGGACAACTCCTTGGGGATATGCACAGTGAATGAAACCAACATAATATAACTAAACAAATTTTGATGTTAACGAAAAACTTTTAGAAGCTGTAAAGATCCCAAAATTAATCAGGCAATTTTCTTTCAAGTATTTGATGTTTCGGCTTTATTAGAGTCGTGGAAACGAATGTTTCTATGAATATGAATACGATGGCTCGCAACTACCCAACCATGCTTTAGCACGCCTATCGCCGGAGACAATCAGCCGTGGAGCTTGTTCCTCAGAAAGGATCTTGTAAATTGCTATAGTGTTCATGTCTCTGTAAATGACATAAAGCTCCGAACCAAATGTCTTTGGGTTTTTAGAAGTTAACGCGAAATACAAGCCAAGTATGGATGCAACAGGAGTACAAATCTGCCCCGTGCAAGTTTAATGGCTGTTGCGGCTGTATTGGCAGGAATTTGTTTGATTCAAGTGATGTGAAACCGAGATTGACACTTAGGCCTAAAGCCAAACAGGACATTATTGAGTGAGCCTGTCTTAAAATTTGTCACCTAATGCAAATGGACCCGAGATTAGAGGAAAGGATAACAAAGCAAATTATGAAGGCTAGACAAGTTTTCAAAAGTCTAATCCCGACGTCATTATCGAACTAGAGAGCAAAGGACTGTCCTCACTCACTTGAAGGACCCGCACGGTCTAGATTGAGCTGTCGCTCTTGCAGTAGGGCATATCACCCAATAAAATCCGGCGTGCGGGTGTGGTGCCCCATTTCTTCTGGTATTGCTCGTGATGTGGGGGGTACCGTACCCCCCTATTGTTTTTCCTGCTTACGTGTTTACGGAAGTCCCCAAGATTAGGATGTTCACCTTAAATTTCTTCGGCCCCGTTTTGGTTGTCCCGGGGGGCGGGACCATCGACAGGCTGCGGGCTGGAACACCTGAGAATCAGCTGGTCGTGTGTGTCTGGAACCACAATCCTGTGCGCTCCCTTCGATTTACTTTTCGGTTATTTTTCCTCTACCTACTCGGAAGGGCTACTGGTCTCTCCGACGGGTAGAGGCTGTAGGTACTTTGGTGTCTAAGCTTGGGTAGATCTACACCGATAGTTTAGTATTGACTTTTCATACATGTGGTCACATTTACACCCTTTGGAACACTCTCTCTGCGTGTTCCTTAACAAGTAGACTCGGGACTAGATATGACGGCAAACCGATTGTGGGAACTTCTTGTCGATGCACCTACCGAGCGGAAGCAGGTTGCAGGGATCCTTAAAACAAAAGATAAGGATATTCCATTGTGCGTGACGATTCTCGCCCAGTCTGTACAACCTAACAGGTTCGCCAGTAGCACACCTCGTTACGGGTGGTACCATCTAGGAGGGATTGCTAGAGTGTTCTGATAATCTCTCTACGCTCACGTTATAGTTGGGGGGGGGAGGGAAGCGTCTCGCCACTTGGATGGGGGGGGGTGGGGGGGGGGTGTGTGGGGGGTGTTGTGTGTGGTGTGGGGGTCCGTTGCCCGCAGTCCCCATACGCGTTTTCCTACTGTCCTTCCCCTAGATCTGTTCTGTTTCCTCTCCCTTCACCCTCACCATTCTTTGTTTTGGGGGCGCCTGGGTTTCTAGGTCGACGTGGCCAGGGGCC